>JAKNSD010000047.1:541963-774722 GCA_023525715.1 Cichorium intybus | reverse complement strand
GGGAAAATTTTAAACGGACCCTAAAAGACTATCATTACATCCTACTCGGACATTACACAATATATTTTCTAAAAGTTTTTATTTATATGTTAGATTTTTTATAATCTATTAATATATTGATTTTGCTTTTCATATTATATATATATATATATATATATATATATATATATATATATATATATATATATATATATATATATTAATTTGCAACATTCGGTTGTTTCACATAATTACTATTCATTTGGTATCTTCTATTTCCAAAATCAAAACGGCTAAATCAAAATTATAGTATAATTGCTAAAACATTTAATACAAAATATAAATAAGCTTCTATTTGAAAATCGCATTTTTGAATCTTTTTATATCAAACTTTTATATTTACATTTTTTCCCCTCAACTAATTTCAAATTAATTGTTTTCATCACTGTTTATTATAAAGTTATATTAATGGTATTTTCTAAATTGCAATTCCGGTCCCTTATTATATTTTAAAGTTATAATTTTCGTCCATTACATAATTTGTTTTTTGTTGAACTACGTTTTTCGATATACCGGGCTTCCGCAGCATCGCGCGGACGGTCAAAACCCTAGTTTCTTATATTTTACAATATATATATATATATATATATATATATATATATATATATATATATATATATATATATATATATATATATATATATATATATTACAATATATATATATATATATATATATATATATATATATATATATATATATATATATATATATATATATATATATATATATATATATATATATGGTTAGGTTCATAAGAGACGGTGAGATTTATGAGATAGGAAGACACAATCCTAGTTATTTATTTTGGGTGTAAACAAAAAAACTTAAAAAATACAAAATAAATGAAATACATATATTTATTTATTATTTTCGTCATTTTTTTATTCAAATCAAATAAATAAAAATAAAAAATTCGCGTTTTTTCCATATTTTATTTGTATATTACACTATATGTGTAACATTCTATTAGAATATACAACATTCCACTCGAATATTTTAAGATTTTTCCAAATTTTTTTTATTTTTAAAATTTCTTTTTTATATAGAATAAATAGCGAACATTAGTAGAATATTTTTTTTAATTCTCATTATTTTAGCATATTTTAATTTTTTTTATCTCTAAAATAAGTGGCTAGGATTGCGTCTCCCCGTCTCACCAAATTTCTACCGTCTCATTTGATCTTATATATATATATATATATATATATATATATATATATATATATATATATATATATATATATATATATATATATATATATATATATATATATATATATATATATATATATATATATATATATATATATATAGGTTATGTTAAGAAAAAAAATGCCCCTCAAAGTCACAAATATAACATAAATTGGAAAATAGTCACAATATTTTCGAAATTCGTTAATAATATTAACAAAAACACAAATATAACCATAACGTTTAAAAAAACAATTAATTTTAAAATAATTCTTCTAGCTTTTTAGATCTACAAGCATGAAGCATTTATTATTTTATCAAGATCAATTTTGTCTAACATACATTTCTTTATACATAATATTGTCAAACCATCTAATTTTTCTTATGACATTGTTGATTTTAGATAATTCTTCAAAACAAGCTGCAATATAGAATCAATAACAAAAATCAAGCTAGAAATCTGAGTTGGTAAACATGAGAAATTTTAGAACATAAATGTTAGTGTATCTCACATTGGTGCGACACGGTCCTATAAGTTTGTATATATGATGGAGTCTTCCCTCTTTCCACAAGGGCTCTTTTGGAGAGACATTATTGGGCTCCACATATATTTACATGGTATCAGAATCGGTCTCCCGCACCCCTGTAACCTCATCGAGCCTACGTCTCTGAGGGGAAGTGTTAGTGTGTCCCACATTGGTGCGACACGATCCTATAAGTTTGTATATATGTTGGAGTCTCCCCTCTCTCCACAAGGGCTATTTCGGAAAGACATTCTTAGGCTCCACATATATTTACAATAAATAATGAAGTTAAAAAGTTTTAAACATATTACTTTATCAAGTCATAAATCAAATAAACATCAAAAAAATTAAAACATAAAATTTTGATTATGTAATTACATACAAAAAGATTACAAACATATTACTTTAGAAACAACAATCTGAAAACATGGATTTCAAAATATCAAACTTCAAAATCTGTTTAGGAATTGACTGTGGGGTCGAGTTCAAACTTAAAAAATGTAAATGAAGAATTTGTTGTTATTCCATTTGAGAATTGAGTTTAGAATAAAAACCATATTCAAACTTAAAAATGTGAATGAAGAATTTGTTGTTATTCCATTTTCGAATTGAGTTTAGAAACAAAAACTGTAACCTCCAATTATTAGATTTTAGAACTGAATTCAAACCATAGAACCGAGAAAATTAGCAAATGGATTTCCTTTTGTGGAGTGTTAATTGAGAGATTGAGAATGATAGAGGCTTGATTCGATTTCGACTGAGGGAGTGAACCATGAAAAATAATTGTTATTGAATGTTTATGGAGGTTGAGCAGTGAATCATTGAAGATTTGAAGGAGAAGAAGTGAAGTGTGAATTGGTGTGAATTGTTCCCGGTGTGGAGACTCAAAATTGATATCCGGTGAGGCGGCATGTCTTATTGGAAGTGATGTTTAGACTCACGAGATGTCAATTAGAGTTCTTGATGTGGAGTAATTCAAGAAAGCAAAATAAAATGGGATTCCCATTTCTCTTTTTTGTACACCGCTTAACCTGGAATCTTCCTTATTTTCTTGGGCTGAATTGGTTAACGGTGTGGGCTAATTACGATTGGCCCCTAAGAACCTTATATATGAATTAAATGTATTTATATACATACATATATTATATAGCACGAGAATTTTGGGCCTACTATAGAAACATAGGCCCTGGACAGTCGCCTGAGTTGTAACGCCCGGTTTCTCATACAAAGTACACCCAAAAATTTTCAAGCAATAATACATCAAAATGGGCATACTTGTACTCAAACCACGTAAACAAGATGTTATCAATATATTTAATTACACAAAAGGTCCTTACAGTTTGACCAGACATTACAAATAAACCTAACACAAACAAAGAGACAAGCTCTAAGTCGTCCGTCTCTCTTTATCACATGCCTTCCCCTATCACAGCTACAGATACCTGCAAAACAACATACAACTCAAGTGTAAGCTTATAAAGCTTAGTGAGTAATCTCAATTACACTTCAGTAATCCCTCTCAGTAAATATCTTTATCATTCTCTTTTTGCTAATCTCATTAGCAAATATCCACTTTCTCTTAACTCTGAAATCTGCAAACATATTAGCTTTACAAATACCAGCTAATATTTAATAACATCAATTCAATAAAATACCACAATTAGTACTACTCATAACTCGACCACATTCTCATATATATTCATTTTTAACAACCAACTTATATTCAATCATAGCAATTCTCATGCCTGTAACAATTAAACTCAAGGACTCTTTAAGTCAACCAATTTATCATATACTCTACTCTTATACTCAATATAGATTGCAACTCATTCTTGTCATCTACAGATAACATAATCACTCCAACTCTATTCCAGCTCAATAGCCCTCATGGCTATACAATTTGACTCACAACTCTTTAATGTGACTACACTAACATCTACTCAGTTTATACAATCAATATGTATGTTTAACTCAATTATTGTTATTCACAGATAACAATTTACTCCATAATTAGATTACAACAATAACAACCTAACATATATATATATATATATTTATATACTCAGTTTACCACAAGGTAGAATTCTACTCAAGTACATAAGAGTACTCACCTGATAACAACTTAGTGTTTGGAACCCTCGAATTACGCGTACCGGGCTCTTGTTCGCTAGACTTGGTCATATCACCATAGTCTAAATAAATTCTCGTTTTAATTAAGCTCAATGGACTATCTCAGTCCCAAGTGTAATATACACATTATAACTCTTTATTCCATATATTCAAATTTGGTTATACTCAACCAATCAAAACATAGCATAATTCTTATGCATTAAACATCTCAACAAGCATGATTCATTTAACAATTAACTACTCACCTGAGGTTGAATCGGAATATAGAACTCCAGAACCTCGTATGTGATCCTGTCTAGCTTTGGCTGTAATATAACAGTCCAAGTCAATACTCAATATTCAACAGAAATCCCAATCATTCTCAACTCATAACAATCAAGAATTCATAAGATAGAACAAGTTACAAACAAAAGATAATAACACTAACTTAGTTGTAGCTTCCAATTCTACCCTTCCGGCTTACTCAACCGAAGAGATACAACAACTAACACTTTTACTAGCTCGGTTCTAAGATTAGAACTCCATTACACACTCTAATTCAAGTAATCTTACTCTAATTCATGCTAGTTGTAGGTGGTTCCTCAATACCACTTGGAACCATTTCAAATCAAGGAATTCAACCATCAAATTGAAGCTAAAACAAGGGAGATTACCTTTTGAAACGCAAGAGATCAAACCCTAACTTCAATTCTCGAATTACAAGCCTTAATTTCAACTTTGGAGGGTTTAGAGTAAGTTCCTAGGGTTTTAGAGAGAGTTTGGAGAAGTTAATTTTGACCCCAAATGAAAGAAATCCGACTTAAAGAAACAATTATGCGCGCGTCACACGCCCCGTGTGAGCTGACACGCCCCGTGTGGGCTCACACGCCCCGTGTGAGTCTGGAAAGGGGTACTGTCTGGTTCCTGATCAATTCCTACACGCCCCGTGTAGGCTCACACGCCCCGTGTGGGTCTGAAAGGGGTACTGTTTGGTTTCACAAGCCTTTCTACACGACCCGTGTGGCTATACACGACCCGTGTAGCTCTGTTTTGACATTTTACAAGTCCAAACTTTACTCAATTGGGTTTATAATCACCCAAACTCATACAACAACCTAACTAATCTTAATCACACCAAGATTAACTCAAAATCTCTATAATTTAAAAACACGGTATTACAAGTTCTTACCCCCTTCAAAAGATTCCGTCCTCGGAATCTCTTAGAATAGGTATGGTTTATAAAACCACCCCACCACCGTAATTTCACATTACGAATGATAATGATATTATCCTCTCGTCAGCTTATATGACATGTACATACTGTTGCACCAAGCTATGTCACCTCACTCTTCAAGTGATACTCCAACTACTATCATTATTTGCCATCTATCCACAATGATTTTAAATCTCCATGAAACAGTTAATTCTAACTCAATAAGAAAATTGGTCTCATCGCTTTCATATTAATTGTCTCTCAGTTTACTCCTCCAACAATAACTCACAGTTATTGAATCCTTCTATTTGCACATTCTCATCGATCAGGGTTGGAGAAACACTCATACAACACAAGGATACTGATATTCAACTGTCTCAATCATGTTACATAACTCATTCATCTCTGCTCCCACCTCAGCACACATATTATGTTTTTACCCAATATACAATTTGCAATCCTCCACCAAAGTAGCTCCTCTTCATACCAGTTTAACAACATATTTCATGTTGTTTCTATCGATGTACTCACTCATTATATATTCTCTTATGTGGATAACCCACGTCACATTCTCACTAAATCGTTAGCTCTATCAAACTCAATAATTTGTCATCCAATAAATTTTTAACACAACCGCATATATTCCTCCTGACATACCATCAGTAAGGATTTTTCCTCTCACCACTTCTTCGTCATTATCACCGCAATCTCTAATTCATCCGTATGACACCAATAGGTCATACTTATGGCTCACTGAAATCTCTGCACATGACTCAAATAATAACATCTGACACCGCAATCTCTACGGTGAGATCATATCTCATCACCCGAATAACTCGTTAATCTCAAGAAAATAACTCAAATTTATTTTTATAGCAAAATCTACTATCCATTGTCTCATACGAATAATAGTTTTGTCATCTCGATATTCACACATTTCCCTCATTGGCAGTAATTGGTTTGATTGCTACGAAACGAATCATATCAATCACAATCACGATTACTTTCCTCTTCTTTTTAACTCATATCTTCTTATCATGTATTTATAAAATTTTATCTCATTCAATATGAAAGAAACCTCACACATTCTCAACACGACCAAATAACAAATGCTCTTACTCACAGCAACATTTCTCAATAGTATTACTCACTGTATTATCTCACAGTACTCTCATACTGTTACTCCGCCTCTGATTCATCCTCTTTTTAACCCATAAAGTCTCAAATTGTATAGGTCCACATCTATACCATACATATCCACACTCAAGGATAGTGCAGTCTCAACACTCTATATCACTACACAGTACATACTTGTTTACACACAAGCACAACATTATAACACCACTCTGCCTCAGCTCTTGGTACCCCGTACCATCCTTTATCTCATCATTCAACACTGTTTTATAGTACCTCGTACTGTTCTCCAAACTCGCCATTCATCGCTATCTCACGGTACTTCGTACCGTCCTCTAATCAGATCATGGTACCTCGTACCATTCTCCGATTTTAATCCATATTCTATTTGACTTTAGCGGGTCTCCACTACGGTCTCAAACCATATAGACTCACTATCACTCCTCCTTTTGTCTGAATCAGAACAGTCTTCACTATTCTAACCACAAGGTACTCGTTATGTGGTCTCATAGAAGTATATGATCTCAACCTCAACTAGTCAATACATGGCCCCATAGAATGTGTGGTCTCAACCATGTTTACTCAATATGTGACCCCACTGAATATGTGGTCTCAATCACATTTACTCAATATGTGACCCCACTAAATATGTGGTCTCGATCACATTTACTCAATATGTGACCCCACTAAATATGTGGTCTCGATCATATTTACTCAATATGTGACCACACTGAATATGTGGTCTCAATCACATTTACTCAATATGTGACCCCACTGAATATGTGGTCTCAATCACATTTACTCAATATGTGACCCCACTGAATATGTGGTCTCAATCACATTTACTCAATATGTGACCCCACTGAATATGTGGTCTCAATCACATTTACTCAATATGTGACCCCACTGAATATGTGGTCTCAATCACATTTACTCAATATGTGACCCCACTGAATATGTGGTCTCAATCACATTTACTCAATATGTGACCCCACTGAATATGTGGTCTCAATCACATTTATTAGGTAATTAACCCAATCCTCTAGGCCAATTAGGCCTACTTGAACCACTCTAGGTTCTCTCAATTATAACCACAAGGTACTCTTTATGTGGTTACTCGAGTGTCCTCTGACAACTCTGTCACAAATATCTCATTATGTGACAACTCTAAACTACACAATTCATCTCTCAGCATGTCAACTCATAATCAGTTATTGTGTGCAATCAACTACACACTCATTGTCTTTCTCAACTCATACTCTTTTTTCATCATCAGTTGGAATTTCACCTCAACCGGGATCTCATCTTATCAGCTCATCATTATCTGGAAATTCGCCATCAGCAGAATCTCATCTCATATTCAACTAACATCTCATAATTAGCTGAATTTCTCATCTCCTCGTTGGTTGATATCTCTTATCAGTCAAAATCTCGTATCATCATCCAATATTGGTCCAACCGGCTATGACCAATTCATCAACTCATCCTCATCTGTCTCCATATCTGTATTCATACACAGAATATAACAATAACAAATATGAGATAAAAGTTATAATTAACTCATAAACTAAAATCAGCAGCAGTATCTTTTTCCAAGCATGTGATAGGGGCCCTTTCTCACCTCGGTTCAAGTCTAGGACTCTACACTCAAAGACCTAGTTCACTTAAACCATGCTCTGATACCAACTTGTAACGCCCGGTTTCTCATACAAAGTACACCCAAAATTTTTCAAGCAATAATACATCAAAATGGGCATACTTGTACTCAAACCACGTAAACAAGATGTTATCAATATATTTAATTACACAAAAGGTCCTTACAGTTTGACCAGACATTATAAATAAACCTAACACAAACAAAAGGACAAGCTCTAAGTCGTCCGTCTCTCTTTATCACATGCCTTCCCCTATCACAGCTACAGATACCTGCAAAACAACATACAACTCAAGTGTAAGCTTATAAAGCTTAGTGAGTAATCTCAATTACACTTCAGTAATCCCTCTCAGTAAATATCTTTATCATTCTCTTTTTGCTAATCTCATTAGCAAATATCCACTTTCTCTTAACTCTGAAATCTGCAAACATATTAGCTTTACAAATACCAGCTAATATTTAATAACATCAATTCAATAAAATACCACAATTAGTACTACTCATAACTCGACCACATTCTCATATATATTCATTTTTAACAACCAACTTATATTCAATCATAGCAATTCTCATGCCTGTAACAATTAAACTCAAGGACTCTTTAAGTCAACCAATTTATCATATACTCTACTCTTATACTCAATATAGATTGCAACTCATTCTTGTCATCTACAGATAACATAATCACTCCAACTCTATTCCAGCTCAATAGCCCTCATGGCTATACAATTTGACTCACAACTCTTTAATGTGACTACACTAACATCTACTCAGTTTATACAATCAATATGTATGTTTAACTCAATTATTGTTATTCACAGATAACAATTTACTCCATAATTAGATTACAACAATAACAACCTAACATATATATATATATATATATATATATATATATATATATATTTATATACTCAGTTTACCACAAGGTAGAATTCTACTCAAGTACATAAGAGTACTCACCTGATAACAACTTAGTGTTTGGAACCCTCGAATTACGCGTACCGGGCTCTTGTTCGCTAGACTTGGTCATATCACCATAGTCTAAATAAATTCTCGTTTTAATTAAGCTCAATGGACTATCTCAGTCCCAAGTGTAATATACACATTATAACTCTTTATTCCATATATTCAAATTTGGTTATACTCAACCAATCAAAACATAGCATAATTCTTATGCATTAAACATCTCAACAAGCATGATTCATTTAACAATTAACTACTCACCTGAGGTTGAATCGGAATATAGAACTCCAGAACCTCGTATGTGATCCTGTCTAGCTTTGGCTGTAATATAACAGTCCAAGTCAATACTCAATATTCAACAGAAATCCCAATCATTCTCAACTCATAACAATCAAGAATTCATAAGATAGAACAAGTTACAAACAAAAGATAATAACACTAACTTAGTTGTAGCTTCCAATTCTACCCTTCCGGCTTACTCAACCGAAGAGATACAACAACTAACACTTTTACTAGCTCGGTTCTAAGATTAGAACTCCATTACACACTCTAATTCAAGTAATCTTACTCTAATTCATGCTAGTTGTAGGTGGTTCCTCAATACCACTTGGAACCATTTCAAATCAAGGAATTCAACCATCAAATTGAAGCTAAAACAAGGGAGATTACCTTTTGAAACGCAAGAGATCAAACCCTAACTTCAATTCTCGAATTACAAGCCTTAATTTCAACTTTGGAGGGTTTAGAGTAAGTTCCTAGGGTTTTAGAGAGAGTTTGGAGAAGTTAATTTTGACCCCAAATGAAAGAAATCCGACTTAAAGAAACAATTATGCGCGCGTCACACGCCCCGTGTGAGCTGACACGTCCCGTGTGGGCTCACACGCCCCGTGTGAGTCTGGAAAGGGGTACTGTCTGGTTCCTGATCAATTCCTACACGCCCCGTGTAGGCTCACACGCCCCGTGTGGGTCTGAAAGGGGTACTGTTTGGTTTCACAAGCCTTTCTACACGACCCGTGTAGCTCTGTTTTGACATTTTACAAGTCCAAACTTTACTCAATTGGGTTTCTAATCACCCAAACTCATACAACAACCTAACTAATCTTAATCACACCAAGATTAACTCAAAATCTCTATAATTTAAAAACACGGTATTACATGAGTCGCCCATCATTTAGGTCGGATCTGACTCGCCATAAATCATATGATTATGTAAATGACATTAGTACTTAAATATCAAATTTTAATTTCATCTTTATTCATACTTCTCCTCTTTATGATACCAAATATTAAAAGATTTAAGTTATATTCAAAAGCGAAAGGGTCTACTTTATAACTATTTAAAATTACGCTTAAATCGAAAAACAAGAATATTTGCTATTAAAAAAGTTTAGTAAACAAGTCCCATCAAATGTCATGGGTACCGTCATACACAAATTGAGGTAATCGAGCCTACTATGACATGTTACCAAAGGTGTTAATAACAAGACCCTTAATTTGGATGTGTCAATATAAAAGGTATTTAGGGGATAATTTCACATACATCTTTATAAAATTTTAAAATATATATATATATATATATATATATATATATATATATATATATATATATATATATATATATATATATATATATATATATATATATATATATAGGGTTGGCTTCAATAAGGGACTAAAATTAACCATGGTACCAAGGGACTAATCTCGATCGTCGGAATCAAAATCATCAACGGCCAAAAAATCATTTGTAAATTTCTTACGTCAACGCATATGTAGAGGATTATAATAAAAAACCCACTTAATTTTTTTGGTTTTTTTATTTTTCGACATTATTCTTTTTCAAAAATAAAAACCGAATATATCAAAATTCATAATTTTTTGTCCTCTATAAATAGACATCCATATTGATATATAAAAAATAAATTATTTTTTTATAAGTACAGCTCGTCTAGATTCACATGTGAATCTAAACTGTAAAGATTTGAATATGAGTAATTATTTTACTTTTAAAACTTTTACTACTTCAATATTATAACCATTTATAAGTAATGTACTTGATTCACAAGTGAATTTACTAATATTTACACGAAAATTTACTTATATTCACATATTAATATCATATACTATTGAGAATTTAATAACAAGTTTTTTACTACTTCAACATTTTAACCATTTATAATGAATTTACTCTAATTCACAATTGAATTTACTTACATTCACACAACAATTTACTCAGATGCACATATCAATATCATATGATATTTTAAATATATTTTGTAATATGAATATGATTAATCTACTTAGGAAATTTTTAACACTTCAACATTTTAATCATTTATAATAAATTTACTATGATTCATAAGTTAATTTCATTCATATTCACACAAAAAATCATTCAGATTCACTTGACAATATCATATGTCATTGTGAATGCCAACAGAGAATAACATAATAACATGTCAGATTCACATGTGAATCTGAACTGTAAAAATTTGAATATGAGTAATTATTTTATTTTTAAAACTATTACTATTTCAATATTCTAACCATTTATAAGTAATATACTTGATTCACAAATGGATTTACTCATATTTATACGAAAACTTATTCATATTCGCATATCAAAATCATATAGTATTGAGAAGTTACTTAATAGTTTTTTACTCCTTCAACGTTTTAACCATTTATAATGATTTTACTCTCATTCACACTATAAATTATTTACATTCATACAACAATTTACTCAGATTCACATATCAATATCATATGGTATTTTAAGTATACTCTGAAATATGAATATGATTAATTTAGTTAGAAAATTTTTAACAATTCAACATTTTAATCATTTATAATAAATATACTATGATTCATAAGTTAATTTCATTCACGTTCACACAAAAATTTATTCAAATTCATATGACAATATCATATACAATTGTGTGTGTCAACAGTGAACAGAATAACAGTTCAGATTCACATGTGAATCTCAACTAGCGGAAATTTCGAAAAAAAAATCATTTTTTGTATATCAATATGGATCTCTATTTGTAGAGGTTAAAAAGTTATAAATTTCTATATATTCATATTTTTTTCGATAAAAATAAGCCCTAAAAATTAAAAAAACGAAGTGGGTTTTTTTATAATCTGGTAGATGCACGTCCACCGTAAAATGTATAATCGTGTGGATGAGATTAGTCCCTTGGTACCATGGTTTATATTAGTCCCTTGTTGAACTTTTGCCTATATATATATATATATATATATATATATATATATATATATATATATATATATATATATATATATATATATATATATATATATATATATATATATATATATATATATAAACTCACATATATACTCAAATACTTAATTTAATTATATTTTATTGTTTTAAAAACTAAAAACAAAATATTTTTTAACTTGATTTTTTATTATTAATCTGGTTGACTTCATGTCGGATTTGGGATTTGGGACTCTCACCATGTTTAATCGATTGATATATTGGGTAGGATTTTGGATTTGATACCTGATTCGAATCGATTTCAACTCTAAATAGATGAGTTCAATCTTTTATAGGTCCGCATCTTCAAAGCAGCTATCAATGGACTATAGATTTTAGTTGATGAAATATATGTCGACTGTGGAACGATGACAACTCAATGTCGAAGCATGTATCATATCCAAAATCATACCCTAGATATCGATTGATTAAACATAGTGAGAGTACCAAAACCAAAATCCGACATGAAGTCAACCAGATTAATAATAAAAAATCAAGTTAAAGAATGTTTTTTAATTTTTAAAACAATTAAATATAACTAAATTAGTATTTGGGTATATATGTGAGTTTATAGGTTTTATAATGATATACATGTAATTTGAAATTTTATAAGAACATAGACGTAATTATAAAATTTTATAAGGATATAGGCGAAATTAGGTTAAACGGTGTGGGTGCCGACGTTATCCATTACACGTAAACAAAGGAGAGGCAAAAGATACGAGATAAAGAAGAAGATCCAGTCAAGGGGTTGTGCCGCCAAGGAGAAGTGGAGACAGACGAGAGAGAGAGAGAGTAGTTGCACCAACATGCCGGTAGGGAGAGTTTTTCTGATGTCACCACGACAGGGCAATGTTGCCGCCGACATAGGCAATCCATGTAAGATGCCGCCAACATGATCAATCTCATACCGTTTAGCCTTATATAATTGGCATATATATATAAAAAAACATGATCTGAAATAAAAAATGGACTCAATTATGAACTTTCTAGTTTCTCTTTCCTCACGACATATAGTCTGGCATGTATAGATAGTCTAAACAATAGAGAGGCATATTAATAGACATTTTTTTAAAAAATTTAATTGAATATACAATAATAAATAAATACATTCTATAAAAAACATGTCAAGGATTATTTTTAAAAGTTACAAAATCACACAAATAACAATGATTTAAAACATGATTGTCATAATATTTTATGGTTTTTCATTTAACCTTATTACTTCAACTAATGTTATTATTTTTTTAATACTACTAACGTTTATTAATATGATTTTTTTTAAATACTACTAACGTTTAAAAATATGACAAAATATACAAAGGGACATTCTATAAAATTTAAAATTGATAAGGATAATTTAGTTAATATTCAAAAAAAGCTTTGAAAATGTTAATATTCATTGAATAAAATTTTGGACAAATGGTTTTTGTTTGAACAAAATATACAGACGATATATCAAAAGTAATAAGTTTTTAAAATGTTGACAATTTAAAATGTCGTTGTAAGAATATTTTTAATGTTTATTGACATCAAACGTTCAAGAACTTTTATGTTAAATAAGGATTAGTGTGTCAAAAGTAACAAGTACTTGAAAATTTAACCATTGGAAATGTCATTATAAATGTATTTTTAATGTTCATTGAGGTTAAAGGTTCGAGAATTTTTTGTTGAATAGCGATTAGTGGAAAACTTATGTGTCAAAATTAACAAGTCTCAGATGCCCTCATAAAAATATTTTTAAGAGTAAATTACAATTTTGGTCTCTCTGGTTGACAAGAAATTACACTAGCAGTCATTCTTTTGAAATTCTATATTTTTGGTCCCTGTGGTGGCAAAAAAATAACAGATTTGGTCCCTGTGGTGTCCTTGTCCACATGAAAAGACCAAACTCCCATTCTCAATTTCTTTTTCCTTTTACTTTTAATCTTTTATATAATTAGGTAATTAGAAAAAATAAAATTTACACCAAATGCCGACGTCAACTGCCCATTTCACACCTTCCACCTCCGGCTTCACCTCACCACCACCGTCATAATCCTCTGAGTCCTTATCTTCTCCGCCGCAATCACAACAACAACAGACGAAGCATTAACAAACGTATTTGCTTTACGGAAGAACATTAACAGACGATTCACAACAGTTAACATCGATTTCAAACCTTCCACAAACGTATTTGATTCACACCTTCCACAAACAGATTTGATTCACTGACGATTCATCAGTTAACTCGGAGGGACCAGAGTGGAAATACGATTTCACAACTTTCACGATCGTATTTGATTCACAACATTTGATTCCAACCTCCTATTTCCAGCTAAGAAAATCAAAACACATCATCTAAAATAGTAAAGAAAACTAAAAAAATCTATGGATTTCATGTTTGTAGAATATTCCATTACCAAATAAAATCAGTAAGACGAACGAAGATTCTTAAAACAGACATGTTTATGGCCGATTTTCACCTTGAAAGCTCGGTTTATGTAAATTGATTCACCAAAAGAAGAAGTGAACTTCAATCTCTGGATTTGATGTTGCATAAAAACGTGGACTTGGGCTGCTTTGTGTTCTTGATGATTTTCAGCTGCACTTAATCTGTGATGTGTTCCTCAAAGATCATCAAGATGCACAAGAAACCAAGATCCTGATGCTAAATCGCCAAAAACTATTGACGCTGCTGCAAACCCTGGTATCCCAAATCACGATAGAGACCAAAAGCTGTGAATCAAATACGTAAGTCCACTTCTGGTCCCTCCTTTTATCCCCCCTTAATAAAAAAATAAACAGATGAAGAGAAACTTAAGGAAGAACATTAACAGACAAAGAGAGATTTAGGGAAGAACAGAATAAGAGAGAGATACGACACATATGGTTTGCTATTTTTCGAGAATCATGATGTATTCGTTACAGTGCAAAAAATTTCAAGAATCAGATGAAGTGAAGCTGTGATGATCTCCACCATGGCATGAGGGTGGAACCATAGATTGATTGTGAATGGATGGTCAAATGGGAGTGAAATCACGACAAGCAGACTTCGAAATTGCAGCTTAGGTGTCGGAATTAATGGTGGGGGAAGCTAATGAAGTCATGACAAATTGCAGCCACTTTGGAATTAATTTGTAGGGAAATTTGTCAAAAAGTCCTTATATTTTGGCTCTATTTAGGAAAAAGTCCTCTCTGATTTTTATTTTGTGATTTAATCCTCTAAACCTGCAAAAGTTTGTGAAAAAATCCCCTTTCACCTAAAATAGCAGGTCAAATTCACAAGTAAAACGATTTTTCAGGGACTTTTTCGCAAATAAAATGACTTTTCTTTGTTTTTGTAAGTGACATAACTTTTACATACGATGTCCAAATTCTACAAACTTTATATCCTTGTAAAGGTGGTAAATAATACTACAACTTTGTTTTACAGACTTTTGTCTGAATAGGTTCAGATCTTTCTGTACAATCCCTTAAACATGAGCACAAACCTATTTATGACACTTTGTAGTCACATTTTTAAACATTCATATCTCTCCCGTTATAACTCCAATTAACAAGAATCTTTTTCCTATGTTTTTATTTTTTCGAATAATACAATTTTCATATAAGGTTTAATAAGTTAGAAGACATCTATAGGAACAATCAAGCATACACACACCCACAAACATACACCTCGTGATGGAGGTGTGGTAGTGGTGATTCAACTAGAACAAAGAGAAAATGAATAGAGAACTCACCTAGTTGATGTAACAGTAGAAACACTTCAACCTAAGACTTCCTTGATTCACCCTTCTCTAACTCACTCTTCTCTCTCGGCATCTCCTTCCTCTCTTCACGACTTGGCAGAAAACGAAGCAAGGGAAGATGGTGTTCACGGCTACAAACATGGATTCTACGGTTGAGAGTGACAACTTACACATCTGCGTGAACAAAGCTTGTATGGGCCGATGGAAACGAGATCCACAGCCCCTTCCAATGTCGTGATCGACCCTCCAAAGGGCATCCATGCGACTTTCACAATATGACACAAGTGACCCCTCACTTATTCCTTATTAATTTCTTTTATCCCATTTACAAAATTGTTTACACATAAGGTTTCATTAATTGGCACTTCCCCCCTCAAACCTAACTAAAATTCCTATTATTATTATTATTATTATTATTATTATTATTATTATTATTATTATTCTCTTAAAAAATTAACTGGAGAATAAGACGTACCGAAAAACGGATGTTACATATAGATTTGTATAACAAAATATATGCTCGTTTGAAAATAGATGTTCATACATATGAAATATTAATTATTGTGGGATGCAATGTTTATAGCTATATATATCTCAAAATTATGATGAATTGGAAAAAGTCATCAGTATGAAAATTGTATTATTTAAAGTAATAAAAACATAAGAAAAAAATTTAGGTTAATTGGAGTTATAAGGAAGGAGATATGAATGCTTGCAAATGACTAAAAAGTGACATAAATGAGTTTGTACTCATGTTTAAGGGATTGTAGCGAAAGATCTGAACCTATTCAGACAAAAAAGTTTGTGAAACAAAGTTGTAGTACTATTTACCACCTTTACAATGATATAAATTTTGTAGAATTTGGACATCGTATCTAAAAGTTATGCCACTTACAAAAACAAAGAAAAAGTCATTTTATTTGCGAAAAAGTCCCTGAAAAATCGTTTTACTTGTGAATTAACCCATGACCTGCTATTTCAGGTGAAAGGGGTTTTTTCACAAACTTTTACAGGTTTAGAAATCAAGAAGGACTTTTTCTTAAATAGAGCCAAAATATAATGACTTTTTGATAAATTTCCCTAATTTGTATCATAGGAGGTTGAATTAATGGTGGTGGACGGCTGACAAAAGTGGGGGTAGGGGTGCAGGAGGTTTTTCTTTTCTCTTTTTTTAATTGTTTAAATGTTAATAAATTAAAAAAAAAAAGAAAAAAGAAATTGAGAAGGATAGTTTGGTCTTTTCATGTAGATAAGGTCACCATAGAGACCAAATTTGTTATTTTTTTTGCCAGCACAAGGACCAAAAAAGTGAAATTTCAAAAGGACGACTGTCGGTGTAATTTCTTGTCAGCCACAAAAACCAATATTGTAATTTACTCTCTTTTTAATGTTCTTTAAGGTTAAAGGTTCGAGAAGGTTTTCAACAAAAGGTTTTCTTTAATAAAAAAATAGTGTAAAGCTGATATGTCAAAGAATAACAGGTCTTTGAGAGATTAATGCTCTCCATGTCTCTCTTCCTTTGAACGAAGTGTCTGTGGTTTATAACCATCTCCTTCTTAGCCTGCTTATTGTTTTGTCAGAGCAATTTGATAATCTAACGAAGAACAAGTAGTCCAAGGATAAATTTGTAATTTACTCCACAAAGTTGGTTGATTCCGACTTCTTTTAGACTTCAATGATTCGAAAACTTCCAAAAACACAAAATATCCACTTAAAGACGGTCTTCAATCTAATCTTTCCACATCTGACATTTATGGTTACAACTTCTGAAACCGTCCCGTTTTTCTCCATCCTTGTATCTCTATAACAACACAACACACAACAAACTTTCCTTAATTAGACCAAAACCAAGAAACAATAATTCAACTATAAAAAGAAAAAAAAAAGACCTGTATAGTCAACTTTATAACCAACCGAATCCCGAAACCAACTAGGGGTCGGTCCATCAACTTCCATCGACTTAAAAAAATCGCGCCGACACAAATAGTACGTTTCCGTGCTTAGCTTAAACGCAGACAAATCCCCTAAAAGAGTCTCTTCAAATTCCATGATATTTTCCATGTTTTCATCCACGTCAGCATACACAAGCCTTACACCACACTCGCGTACCTCCAAATTTTCCATGATAAATGACACGTTGATTTGATCACCGTTGTCTAATAAGTTTCCCGTTTCCCAATAGCTTAGCCATATAGTGACTTTACCGGGTTCAGGTTTACCAAACACCGTAGGGTTGTAGATCCAATCGCGGTTTTTGGTTTTGTTGCTGATTTTGGCGAATATTGGCCATGGGTGTTTCTCTTTGTTGACTGTGTATTTGAAAGTTATGTTTAGTCCTTTGAGTTTTTGATTCTTGGCACATGAAGGTATGTTGAAGGATATGGTTGAAGAGTGTGAGATGTAGTCGCTTGTTATGTTTGGGTCGTTTGTGTTGGGGAGAAATGTACTTTTTATACCGAATTCGTACAACATCTGTGCTACACAAGTTAAAGAAATCGGTTATTTGTATGCTGTTTTGTTTAGGGTAATGTTTGGTGTGATGGAATCAGGGAAGGAATGGAATTGTTCATTCTGTAGATATGGAAATAACATGTTTGTTTTGCCCGATGGAATGGAATGGATCGTCCTCAAAGAATGTGATTCCTTCCATTTTATTAGTTTTCGGCTCGTGATGAGGTGTTTTTTTATTAAATCATGGAATAAAATGAAATTTTGCAATATAACCTATTTTTATTTAGGTAATTTTTGATGCCCCAATTTTTTATTTAGCTAATTAAATTACGATCCTATTTTTTAAAAATAACATACAAATGTATTGTTAGGTATAGCTTATTAGGGCTTAATGAGCTTTTATTAAGTTGAGTTTCTTTTGTAAATAAAAGTTCGTTAATAATAATTTATAACTAAAAAATATATAGAATAGAGTTCAAATTATATATTGTATTTACATATAATATCAAAATTTCATTCCATTCCTACGGGCCAACCAAACAGGATCATGGAATGTAATCACTCATTCCATTACCTTGTCTATTCCATTCCTTTGTCATCCCATTCCATCCAACCGAAGAGAATTAGAGAAGTGATAGCTCGTGTGTTTAAGAGAAAAAGAAAGAACCTGGATACACGGACTTCTGCCAACTGTGAGCTGATAATCACCAATCAAGGACACCTCATGATCTTGATAACCTTTGAGCCACTTCATATGTCCCAAATCTGTTTCATTAAGTTTTGAGATTGGAACCAATTTCAAAAGGCCTTCAACTTCCAAAAGATTACTACAACCTTCATAATCAAACTCCCGCAACGTAAACCGATGCGATTGAAAAGTTATGGTCTCCAATGACTCGCAACAAGTAGTAAACAACTCTTCTAGTGTACTTGGTAGACACTTAATGGACTTAAGCTTCGAGCAAAAACTCAACTCAAGTACCCGAAGATTCTTAAGATGATTGAAATCAGGCAAGAACTCAAATACATTATTTCCTAAATGCAAATACTGCAAAATTGATTGGTATCCGAAACTCAATACAGAGAAAGTACTATCTTCAAGATTGCAATATTTAAGCCATACTCGCTCTAAAGAGTGTGGAAACTTAATATTTGAGTTTTTTAAGAGGTGTTCACATCCTGTCATGTTCAATAGAGAAAGACTCTTGAGGTCTTCAATGGTTTCACAAACATGAACCAAACTGTAACAATTCCAAAGAATCAAAGTCTCGAGATTAGGAAGTCGTGAGATATTGATGATTTTAGCTAGACTATGTGATTCTTTAAAGTTTAGAATCTTCAGTGGTCTAATTACCTGTTTCAAAAATAACAAAATTACTAACAACTTAAAAGGGTTAAGAGACTAAAAAGTGGAAGTATGCATAGATCTGTACCATGGGCGGTTCAAATAGTTCCAATTTGCTATAACTCATGTCTATAGCCACCAAATTTCCCATGAAGAAATCGGAAGGTATGGTTCCTAATTGAAATCCATGCCAACATAACCATCTTAAATCTTCTGGAAAATCATCATAAGATCCACTTAATTCCACGTAGTTGAGTTGGAGTAACTTTAGATTATCCATCTTTGCAAGTGAATCTGCCTCAAAGGCTTCTGGCTGCAAATTTATTGAAAAATGAATTAGTTATGTTTTTTTATAAAAGGGCTTTTGTCATAAAAGTCCTTAACTTTTCCGTAAATGTTCGGTTTTGTCCTTCTATGAATTTTATGTCCACTAAAGCCCAAAATTTGCAAACTTTTTTCCATCGTTGTCCCTGAAACCTGTGATAACATGTTTTCAGGTTACCTTGAAAGTATGTTTGCATAGAAGTCCTTGAGTTTTTCGAAAATGTTCGGTTTTGTCCTCTAACACCGCCACCACCCACCACCGCCACTGCAGTGGAAGTGGTGGTGGTGGTGGTGGTGGGTGGTGGCGGCGGTGGAGGGTAAAACCACACATTTTCAAAAACTTAAGGACTTCTATGCGAAATTAATTTAATGGTAAAAACGTAAAAATTTGCAAACATAAGAACTTTTATGTGAAAATAATTTCAAGGTAACCTGGAAACTTGCTATCATTCGGGGACAAAGATGGAAAAAAGTTTGCAAATTTTGGGCTTTAGTGTACTCCAATGCATTACCATGTTATCTTTTTCTTCCCTCACTAGTCGCATGTCAAGTGCTAGACCTTCTATAGTTTCTGAACCCTAAAAGGGATAAAAAAATATATAATGTTAATTCAAATTCAAATAAAGAGAGATATAAGAAACTGCAAAATGTACATAAATAGCATTAGCATCTTACCTTTCCTTGTCTTAAAAGAGTATAAGAGTCATTATTACACCAAATTCTACTACGTTTTGCAGGGTTTCCAGGTGATTCTTCATTTACCATTCTTCGTGCCATATCTATAAACAATCCATGCATCATTAATTTTTTGCTTGGTGAAACGGTAAGAAGGCATCTTTTAATTAGGGTTACAATCCCAGCTGTTGCACAGTAATCAGGCTCCAATATCTTCACCACATAATCTTCATCTTCACCAATAAAGAAACAAGCAATATGCAAAAACAACTCCCGGTAAGTGACAAATGGCAAGTACTCATAGCTCATTCGGAGTATTTCTTGTATTCTGTAATCCGGCTCTTTTTCTAATAAATTCAACGTACTGATCCAAAAATCTATGTTATTTCTTTTTCGTGGATCTTTAGCATTGACAAATAAAGAACCAAGCAATTTAAGAGCCAGTGGATTTCCTGCACAATATTCTGATGCTTTTAACGCAAGCTTCCTGAAACCTTCCATGGGAACTTTGGATCCAAAAGCATACCAGCTTAAAAGCTCTAATGATTCATATTCATTTAGTAACTCGAGTTTGTGCTCTTTACACATTCGATGTGTAGACCTGAACCATGTCTGTATAGTTGGAAGCCTACTTGTTATAATAATCTTGCTTTCTGTATTAATCTTTTCGGATCCAAGTAAAGTTTCTAGATGATCCTTGTTATCAATGTCATCAAGAACAATAAGCACCTTTTTCTTTTGTAAGGCTTTCTCGATCTGACTTTTATACCAAGTAGCATTGAGTTCTTTTTTCTTGTCCTCTAAAATGTCTGCAAGAAGTTGTTCTTGTAGTGCACATAAGCCGTAGGGTTGTTCACAGATCTTTCCAATGTCTGCAAGAAAACTACTGCTTTCAAACTTTGGCAAGTTGGAATCGTAAATATATTTGGCCAGTGTTGTCTTTCCACTTCCTGCCATGCCACAAATTGCAAGAATTTCAGTGTCTTGCTTATCTTTCACCCAGGAATTGATAGCTTCAGCTCGAGTGTCCATTCCGGTTAGATGTGGTGGAGTAGAAACTAATTTGAGACGTAGCTTGTGGCC
The DNA here is from genome assembly GCA_023525715.1 of Cichorium intybus. NCBI lineage: Eukaryota > Viridiplantae > Streptophyta > Magnoliopsida > Asterales > Asteraceae > Cichorium > Cichorium intybus. Next base: position 752,994 of record JAKNSD010000047.1, on the reverse strand, counting down.
AATGGTACTAACAATATCCGCGATAAACTTCGTTTCAGGCCTGAAACATATGGAAATAGAAAAATCAACACACAGGATATGGCATTTAAACTTCGTGATGATCAATTTATCAGCAGAAAAGAGAAATCGTACCCGGAAAGAACCTTGCCCTCCAAATTAGCAAACTCTGTAAGGGCTGCCTTCCACCTTTCCACCTTATGCTCTGTCAATTTCACAGATGTTTGGAACCCTTGGACATCGGTGTTGACTTTTAGTGCAAGACTATTTTCTTGTTCCTTAATTTGGGAGGGATCAACGTGATAAAAAACGGGTATAACTATATGATAAAAGGTCTTTCTTCGCTCCATGATCAACAGTAGCTCGTCAAGGCACCAAGAAGAATTTGCATAATTTTTTGACAATACAACTATTGAAGCCCTAGATGCTGTGATTGCTCTTTCTATTTCGGGTTTCAGATCTTCACCTCTGTTAATTGAATCGTCTTCCCTGAAAGTTCTGATTCCTGCTCCCACTAACGCCTCGTAGAGATGATCTGTAAAAGAGAAGCGAGTATCTTCGCCTCTAAAACTTATGAAAACATCGTACCTGCTATTATTTGACCCAGGATAAGCGATTGTACTGGAGGAAGCTGTGGAAGCCATCGGAATCGAAAGAAGAGCTAGAAATATCAGAATTTGAACGGGTTTATTCTTTCAATCAGATGAACTTGGAACGGTAATGGAGTGTTTTGTGGTCATTGACGACTTGGTTGTCCTACGTAATCCCTTTCCTCAACGAACACTCATAGACAATAAAAGGGTCTTGATTTTGATTAAAATTTGAGTAAATTACACTTTTGGTCCTTATGGTTTGAGAAAACTAACAGATAGGTCCTAAGTATCCAAATCCTACGTTTAGGGTCACTAACGTTTCCGAAAACTAACAAATACGTCCTTGAGGTATCAAAATAGTTCACAGGTCCATATGAAATAACTTTCTTACCCTTATGGTCCTTATGGTTTGAGAAAACTAACAGATAGGTCCTAAGTATCCAAATCCCACGTTTAGGGTCACTAACGTTTCCGAAAACTAACAAATACGTCCTTGAGGTATCAAAATAGTTCACAGGTCCATATGAAATAACTTTCTTACCCTTTCTTATTTCTTTTGTCTTTTTATTTATATTAATTTTATAATTAAAAAATTAAAAATTAAAAAAACCCACCCACCCCACCCACCTCTCTCTATATATATATTGCTCTCTATATATATATTGTTCCGTTTTCTTTGATGACCTGAAATTGCGATCCTAAAACTATGACGAACTTTTAATTAAAACAACACAAGAAATTTAGGAAATCAGGGGTTTTCGTTGCTGTAGTCTGATTGACAATTAGTTTATTGTAAATCACTCATCAGTCTTAGGCAATACATCGTAAATGGGTGATCAAGTTTACAACTCTTCTGGTTTGCAGTCGATTGATGATGGAACTCGAATCAATTAATTCAACTCCATACTGTCGATTGAACTTGAAGGTGTACATGATCTTCCAGACCTGGTATTTACAAGTTTTACACGACATCACCACACCCTAGCTTCCAACTGATAATGGTAAGTTCGATCCAATATGATATCGTCTTTCAACATTATCAAAAATAAAACCAGAGGAGATCTAAAAGGAACGATGTAATCCCAGACCAAATGGATCAGATGGCTCATTCGATTCGCAAATTCCAGTAAGAGTAAAAAACAAACGATGAACCTACAATCAATCGATTGGGCTACGTTGTCATGTGCTTTTGCTTTCAATCCAGAACAATAGATTGGCTATGTCTCGAAACCTGCAATTAACCTGCAATCAAGCGATTGTGTGTGTGTGTGTGTAATCTGCAATCAATCGATTGTGTGTGTGCAATTGTTGGGAAAATGGCCTCAATAATCCCTACAAACCTCCTAAAGACAATAATAGAAAAATAAACTGAACATAAGAATATACGTGGAAAACTCCAAAACCGGAGAAAAACCACGGGCCTCCAGAGAGAAAGATCCACTATATGATAAATTGTTACAATCACATAGACTAATCTCTCAAGCCACCCCCCCCCCCCCAAATTACACCCACACTCTCAAAGTTTTAACTAATACTTTCACCACTCTAAAATAAGAGAAAGAAAGAAAGAAATAACCAAACACTTATAGTGTATTGTTGGTTGGGATGCTTTGAAACCAAAGCCTTGGTCCTTATTTATAAGCTTGGAGACCTCCCAAGCTTTCATCCTTCTAGCAATGTGGGATGAGAGCTCTTCTTTCATTTAGCCAAAAAACCAACAAATCTCCACCTTGGATAATATGAAAGAAAACCGCAACCGCATAATTCTAAAGGAATAAAATTATCATACTCCACATAAGAAAGTATCACCACTTAGAATAAACCATCCTAAGAATTTCACCTCGACACATGTTGAAAACAAAACTTGCTGAAAAAATTATGGTGCAACTTCCATTTGGCATACCCGGAAGTTCATCAGCCATCAACATAACTTCACCACACATCTTGCATTTATGCCAATCCAATGCCCATGTGTAGTTCCCCCCGCTAACAGAAACACATCCCTTTCCATGGTATCACGAGCATACCATAGGGATGACACAACTCAAAAGAATTCATCGCCGTCAGTAGTGACGGAGATACTGTTAGCTGTATCGGAGCCTTTTGTCAAACTCGCTGCTCCACCTGGACAATTTCTCTTGACATGCCCAGACTCTCCACACTTCCAGCATACCGGGATCTTCTGGGAGTGTTTCTTCTTCTCGTTCCTGCATACCATAGTCGTTCCTTCTGACAAAGCATAGCTGCTACTTTCCAGTCGTTTCTCCTCAGAAAGGAGTTTACTAGTAACATCCGCATACTTCAGGGTCTCTTTTCCATACATCAAAATAGGCTTCATATGCTCATAGGAAGATGGTAAAGACAATATGAGTCTTAAAGCTTTATCCTCATCTTCAGTTTCCACTCCAATAGCCTCCAGTTCTGACACGATGTTATTAAGAACACTTAGATGATCTAAGATTTTTGTATCTCCACTCATACGAAGAGTATGAAATTGTTCCTTGAGATACAACCGATTCGAGATGCCTTTGCCTTGATACAACTGCTCAAGCTTCTCCCACAAATCTATTGTCGTTGCGATCCCATGCACATTTGCAAGAACATTCTTTGCTAGACACAAACGAATAGCACTTGCCGCTCTCAAATCTAGATCTTCCCATTCTTCATCATCGACTTTACTGGCTCCGGCTGAATCCTTGCTAGAAACGGGGACAGGTCTCCCCCTCAACGCCTTGTGTAACCCAGATTGAATCAACACATCCTTGACTTGAACTTGCCACAAACCAAAGTTGATTCTTCCGTCAAATTTTTCTACATCAAACTTCATGGGACTGTATTTTGTCATCGTATCTGTATCTCAAAAACAGTATTGTATAATAGAAAAATATGCACCAGACCTATACGCAATACATTTAATAAAGGATTCCCAGGTAAGAGTGGAGGGTCACAACGGACACGCTTAAATACCAATATTTCCTAGACAGAACCTTCTTCAGATATATACGTATTTACAGCCCGCATACAATTCTATCGTACACAAAACGGTTAGTCGGATCCTCGTTTCTGATGTGGAAGATCAGACAAAGCTGCAACCACAGAGCATACTCCAAACTTTCAAAGTATCGAGACAACTCCAATACGATTAATAGAAATTTGTTTCTGATGTGGAAGATCAGCCAAAGCTGCAACCACAGAACATACTCCAATTTCTAAAACCGAGATCTCCTCCAAAACCTGAAGCTCTGATACCACTTGTTGGGAAAATGGCCTCAATAATCCCTACAAACCTCCCAAAGACAATAATAGAAAAATAAACTGAACACAAGAATATATGTGGAAAACTCCAAAACCGGAGAAAAACCACGGGACTCCAGAGAGAAAGATCCACTATATGATAAATTGTTACAATCACATAGACTAATCTCTCAAGCCACCCCCCCCCCCAAATTACACCCACACTCTCAAAGTTTTAACTAATACTTTCACCACTCTAAAATAAGAGAAAGAAAGAAATAACCAAACACTTATAGTGTATTGTTGGTTGGGATGCTTTGAAACGAAAGCCTTGGTCCTTATTTATAAGTTTGGAGACCTCCCAAGCTTTCATCCTTCTAGCAATGTGGGATGAGAGCTCTTCTTTCATTTAGCCAAAAAACCAACAGCAATCTGCAACATCAAGTCCTAAAAAACTTCAACGAGATTCGTTTTCTTAAAATTGAACTCCCCAGCGGTGAATTAGGCATCGAAGATGATGTTCTATTGAGATGGAGAGCAGATTTTGATCGACATTAGATACTTGTGTGATGCTCGGTGGGGTGTAGACGGTGGGTTGAGAGAGTGAGAGAGATAGGGGGTACCATCGGGTAGGGGGTGTGGTATTTTTTTTATTAATAATATAATTAAGGAATTTAAAGAAAAAGGAAAAAGAAATAAAAAGGACATTTTAGTCACTTTACTTGACACAGTGACGTATTTGTTAGTTTTCGTAAACTTTAGTGACCTTAAACGTGGGATTTGGATAGTTAGGACCTATATGTTAGTTTTCTCAAACCACATGGACCAAAAGTGTAATTTACTCTTAAAATTTTATTGTTTTTTTCTATTTTATATAAAAAACAAATAATAATAAATAAATTACACTTTTAATCCCTATACAATTATACACATAGAAAAAAATAGTAAATTACAGTTTTGGTCATGTGGTTTACCAAAATTCACACTTTTGGTCCAAGTATTGGTATTTGCACGTCCTTGTCCATGTGGTTTGCAAAACAATAACCGGAATTCTATGTAGTTTCCAAAACGAACGCCTCAACAAAGACCTTATTGTCCATTTCTTTTTCTTTTTCTTTTTCCTTTTTCTTTTTAACTTTTTATTTTTTAATAAATAAAAATTAAAGAAATTAACCCACCCCTACCCCTATATATATATATATATATATATATATATATATATATATATATATATATATATATATATATATATATATATGTATATATATATATATATATAGGGGGTTAGGTTCTTTTGAGAACTTAAATATTCATGAGATCTTGAGAACTCATTCTGATTGGTTAGATCATAAAAGGGCATGATAGTCATTTACCAAAAATCTCATTTAATTCTGATTTTTTTATTTTTGGCAACAAAATAACCATTCCTAAAATCAAGCATATTAGATTTGAATTTTCAAATTTAAAAAATAAAATAAAATTTTCGTTTTTTTAAAGTCAGATTTTTTTTGGAATTTGAAAAAAAATAAAATTTTATTTTTCTAATTAGATTTTTGGAATTTAAAAGACATATAATTTTTTTATTTGTATGTGCATATATACATGTTCGCAGGTGTTTTTCTAATAGAATGCACATATGCATAATCAAAATTTTGAGTTGTGCATTTTTTTAGTAGAATGCATAAATGCATATTTAACTTTTTACATTACATTTTTCAGGGATGCATACATGCATTTTTAATAACATTTCGTAATAAACACACTAAAAATATTCATACTTCATAATATTCGGATATCATACTACCAATTTATTAAAAACAATAATATACAACTGTTTTGGACGTTACATACAAAAATATAGAAATACAACGATAATTCATGATATCTTCGTTTCTCAAATTTTCAATTCTCATTTCTTCAATTTGCTCGATAAATTCTTCAAAATCTGCAATAACATTAACAAAAATTAATATACATGTATATTCAAAAACATTAAAATAGATACATACATGCATATACGATATGAACAAATGCTCATATATTTTTGCATATATAGGCATATATATGCATATGTGCACATACACATTTATACATATAGAAACATATATGCACATATGCATTTATATAACTACATATTAAAAAACAACCTCCTAAAAATACTTACATGCATATATACAAATATGCACATAAGCACATATACGTATGCATATATGCATATATGCACACATGTGTACACAAACATGAATATAAACAAATATCACATATGCACATACGCACATACGTATATATATCCACATATGTATATGCACATATTAGGGGTGAGTATGGGGCGGTTTGGGGTGGTTAGGGGCTAAAACCGAACCATAACCAAACCAATCGGTTAATTAATATTTGTAACCATTGGGTATTGGTTATTAATGGTTTCGGTTAACGGTTTAGGCGGTTAATTCGATTTGGTTATCGGTTATTATTAGTTAACCATAATGGTTCACATTTTGAGAAAATCATATTGTACATCGTTATAAGAAGTGAAGATTAGAACTTATATTCTTATAACTATTAAAATTCTAAAACCATATTGCTATAAAATCAAAAACCATTTTTTTATGTAATGTGCATATGTGTACATTTAAATGTGCATATATACACATCTGAATATGCATATTTGTACATTCAGATATGTATATATGCATATTAATATTTTTTGATTATTTTAGTTTTTTCGTGATTGGGGACCTACAATTGGCCTAGACGGGTGTTTAGGAGCTTTTGGTGGGGTTTTGAGTAAAATAATTTGGCCAAAAGATTGGTTCTCCAGTTCTCATGCAAATATTGGTTCTAAAAAGACTTTATATATATATATATATATATATATATATATATATATATATATATATATATATATATATATATATATATATATATATATATATATATATATATATATATATATATATAGTCCGTTTCAAAAGAGAACCAATATTTTCCTAGAAACCGTAAGAAATTTTTGACTGAAATTTTTTTTTCAAAAAAAAAAGACATAATACATCTAGTCGCTTATATTTAAGACTTTTTGTCAAAAAAATTTGAAAAATAATATGTATACACGAAATGTGCATATATGCATTTTTTTTCGCAAATGTGTATATGATCACGTTTCGTGCATATGTGCACATTTCGTGTATATATATTATTTTTCAATTTTTTTTACAGAAGGTCTTAAATATAAGCGATTAGGTGTATTATGTAATTTTTTTTGAAAAAACATTTTCAGTAAAAAAAGTTCCTATGATTCCTAGGAAAATATTGGTTCCCATTTGATATATGTATATATATATATATATATATATATATATATATATATATATATATATATATATATATATATATATATATATATATATATATATATATATATATATATATTACTATTGGTTCGGTTCGGTTATTAGTGGTTTGGTTTTACATGATAACCATAACCGAACCATACACATTTGGTTAATATGAATTAGAAACCACACCGCTTTTTTTAGTAATGGTTCGGTTATATTGGTTAATTTGGTTTTGGTTCGGTTTTTCGGTTAATATGCTCACCCCTAGCACATATGCACATACGTGTATGCATATATGCAAATGCGTGTTCTTAAAATGGGTTCTTGATGGATATATACACAAACACACATACGTGTATGCACATATGCACATACGTTTATGCATATATGCACATACTTATACACATACGTGTGTGCACATATACAAATACGTGTATGCATATATGCACATATACACCGTCATTTTACAAGGTAAAATAAGAAATTACCTTAAACATAGATTGCCTACCATCAATTCAATTGCAACAAGAAAGCTTTCCGATTGGTGTACAGAGATTATCATTGAAAGCCAAACCAAAACTTGAATATTTAACCGACCTAAAATGGAAGAAGATGCAAGATCAATACGGAAGGAACGCAAATTAGACGGATGTAAAAGAGGCAAAAAAGTGTGGAAGATTCCTTACAGAGAGTGTTTGTAACGCCCCGGCCCTCCAAAGCCTAAGGTTTTACAAGATAATATCACCAGGGATCGTCCCATGATCCAAGCCGAGCGTTACCTAAACCTGCAAAACCACATAAAATAAAAGGGTAAGCTATAAAGCTTAGTGAGTAATCGAATCACAGTATGGCTTACATAACCACACTCGTTTCACAGACCAGCTTACTACACCTGACCGTCATACGATCCTTTCCTTACTCGTACATCATATTGTGAAACTACCGTATTACCCGACGGAACTCATTCCTCGTACACTCTTACTACACTTTCTTCTACTATCTGGTAACTTATATCGTTACCGTACTGTCTGACGTTACTCACTTACTATGTCTTTCTGTACTTTCTTCTACTGTCTGGTCACTTATAACGTTACCGTACTGTCTGACATTACTCACTTACGGTATCATATACCATGATGCATTTTACTATTATGTCACCCACTTCTATTAAACGGCGACTCATTCGTTCTTGCTGTGTTAAATTGTTCACCGGTTCCGCACCAGGTTACCTCTCAGTACTATCGCTCTTAACCAAATTCATCATTTGGTAACTGTCTACACGATTTCCTATGCTTGTTTTATAGGATATCCAGATCCCCTCTAACTTACTAGACCAATACTGGTGCAACATATGGAGTTGGCACACAGCATTTACATAATCTTCTTTCTATGTCATATGTCATTCTTTCACATGGACACTACACTACTGGTTAATCACACTGCTTAGTATCATCCCGTGACACACTGCTTCTCATGGGCCAGACTCATCAAACGGGTCCATAACATACCTACTTTCCACACAACTACTAATATCAAATTATAACTGTACTGTTTTTCATTTCTTTCAATAATTCCTTTCTATTATAGTTTAACACTTATAAACTACTAGGGAGATACGGTAGCGATTACTCACCTGAGTTTGGTGCTTCCTCGGAGTCCTGGCACGTTTCCCGTTCTAGACTTCCGATAGTTCCCGAGCACCTCGACGCTAGCTACCGCTGGCTCCTTACTTCTTACCATCATCTCTCAACGTATTTTTTTCACTAGAACTCTCTTCTATAACATACGGCTGTTTTGTGGGTGTTCTGGGTCGAAATGAGGGCTCTAACCTCGTATTTATAGGCCTCTGGTCGTCCGTCGCGTCGCGACCAACCCAAGGATCGCGTCCCGATGACTCACGTCAAATGATTACCTGATTGCGCAATTTACGGAGCTGCCGACAGCCGTCGCGTCGCGACCACTATGCCCGTCACGTCGCGACGTGCCGACACTAAAAAGTGTCATTTTTTCCGCTTTTTGCTCCATTTTGACTCCTAGGCTTTGATCGTTATATTTTTCTTATCTCATAATGACCTTAACATCGTTATTTAGCCACACTAAAGGTTAGAACGCTCTTACTTTTGATCTATAGTCCCACCCGGGACACGGATGTTACAATCTTTCCCCCTTACAGGATTTCCTCCCCGAAATCTCAGTAACCCCTCAAACTAATTCTTACGTACCTGTGTACATATACTTCTACACACTTAGGTATTCTTACCATACTACATCTATCATTCCTTGTTTTCTCTTATGGTTACCCATATTTACTTGACTTATACTTTCAGGTATAAGGGTTTCCTGGCTCACTGGTTCCCTTCATAATGCCACTAGTTATACGTGGTATAGTATATTTGTATTCTTTCTCTTTCTAAACCAAAACTCACCAATCTCATACATATTCACTTCTTCATATACTTACTATTGTGACTTTTACTATCACATAACAACTTTCATACTTTCCAACTGATTTGTTTCACAATATTATTATTTTTTTACAGTTGGGTCTTTCGTTCTTTAGTAAAAATTTCCTTTTTACTCTTTCTAGTCATAAAGTGACTCTTTTATATTTCCATTAACAATTTTTTTACATACTCTAGTCATGAAAATGACTCTTTTAGAAAAAATCTCTTTTTCACTTCTTGGTCATAAAACGACTCTTTTGTTATCTTGTAAAAAAAAATTTCTATCATAACTTTTGGTCATTTAAAGGACCCTTAATCTTCTTTGGTTATAAAATAACCCCCATTTTGAAAATAATTCTTTCTTTAACTCTTTCCTTTCTCTTAGCATAAGACCAACTGAAACTCATGAATTGATGTAATTCACATCATTACTCCCTTTCACGGAATGGAACAGATCCACCCGTAAGGTTATGCTATTTCTATCTCCCTTTTGTGGTTTGGAACAGATCCAACCACAAGGTTATGCTAAGCTAGACAACTACTTCGCGAAGGGAGGTACCATCCCAGTAGTGTCTTCTAGGCTTCCTTAAATAGCGAAAGCCTGTCCGAACATCTTTCTCTTCTCTTCTCTGCTGTCATTCGTTTCAAATTGGTCTTAGCTGAACTAAAACATCTTTCGCTCTTATATAAAGCGACTTTCAATATCTTTTCAAATCTCATAGCCTTCAAAACTCTTTACTGAAACATAGTTCAAACTCGTAAAACATTTTAGCTCGTATGTAGAGCCACTATTTTAGCTTTTCATAGGCTTCTTTCAAACAAATCTTTAGCTCTTACGTAGAGCTACTTTTATTATCACTTTTATCTTTATACCTTACATTCTTTCTTACTTTCAAACATACTTGACTATTATACTTTCAAAAATATCATATGGCTAAAAAGAAAAAAAACAACTCTTTTCTTTATGGCCTTCTGGCCAAAACGTACTTTTATCAAATTTTTCTTTCTCAAAACTGTTTTCTTACTCAAACTGTTTCTTTTCTGCTTGCTTTCTTATCATGTCCTTTTCATTTCTCAGCTTTCTTATATTACTCTTATGAGTACACTTCTTATCTTCTTAGGTACCTCATGTACCATTATCATATTATTACTCATGTTTAGTACTTTCTTGTAGTTCTTATTTCTCACTTACTTTCTTGTTTATATTTTTACCAAGCTATCTTATTTATTCTTTTCTTTCATATCACTGTTCTTAATATCCTTTTCTCCTTAAATTTCTAAGGAGTTCATTAACACTCATATTGAGTTACTATGTATAGTTTGCTTTATCTTTATATATCTCCTTATCACAATATGTTTGTGATGTTTACCTATCATTATGTCATCCACATATACCTACTGATTTGAGTCTAGGAATCTTTTCTACTAACACCTAGTTCACTCAAATCTCGGCTCTGATACCATTTGTAACGCCCCAGCCCTCCAAAGCCTAAGGTTTTACAAGATAATATCACCAGGGATCATCCCATGATCCAAGCCGAGTGTTACCTAAACCTGCAAAACCACATAAAATAAAAGGGTAAGCTATAAAGCTTAGTGAGTAATCGAATCACAGTATGGCTTACATAACCACACTCGTTTCACAGACCAGCTTACTACACCTGACCATCATACGATCCTTTCCTTACTCGTACATCATACTGTGAAACTACCGTATTACCCGACGGAACTTATTCCTCATACACTCTTACTACACTTTCTTCTACTATCTGGAAGAAGGAAGTAGCACCTGTTCGCATGTTCTCAAGATTGAGAGGCACATAGGCGAACTATATAAAATTTGTCACCCTTTAATCTGGAGTTGAGCATTAACTCGACTTGCTGGTATGTTCATCCAGATGTACAGGAAGGGTAACCAGATAAGACTATCATGGGAATGCGTTCAATGTTGACTCTATATGAGTCGTTCATGAAGAATCATAGTTCTATTAATTCAGCTGCTTCGGGATTGAGTCCAGTAATAAGACCTATCAAGAAATGATCCAGATCGTCTGGACCGGCTCCTCGATGTCTCAAACTGGGAATCCACAGGATGGGACACAGTCACAGAAAAATTGGAAATATGCTCCGAAGTCGAACAGTTTGGCAACTCATGCATATCTTAAAACTCGGAACTCATGATCCTCATTTCCGTGATACAAGATGTGATTCTCACATTTGCTATGTATGCAGGGACTTCGTAGGATGCATGATATTGTTTCATAAGAGCATATTCAGATTGGATCTGGAGCTCGTGTAGTTTTGGAGTTTAGCTAGATATTTGATTATGTTATTAGTTTATAGATGCATATGACATTGCTTCACATAGTACATTGTTCTGAGGATAATTCTGATTCAATAAAATATTTTCTTTTAAAACATGGTTGTTTTAATTATCCTCGAAAATGTTGTGTGAAAGTGAATGGTAATAACTTGAATGTTGATGCATCCAAAGTGTGTTGGATTCATGAATTGTGTCTTCTATGATTGTTAAAGTAAATTTTATAAGAATCACTTCAACCAAAGGTCCAGTTGGACAGGACTTTGGAATCATTTGACTTAGAGTCACATGATGAATTGAGTTCTTAATAAAATTAATTATTGCAAGAAATAAATCACCCAAAGATCCAATGGGTAGGATTTTGGAATCAGTTAACTTAGAGTCAGGCGATGAATACATATCTTGAACAAATTAGCAAACTCATAAATTTGCATGGAGATGTAAAAGACATTAAGATTATGAGCAACAGACACATTAGTTATTGTGAATTGCTCGAATCTTCAAACAAAACACAATTAGTTATACTTCATAATATTTGCCAATTAGTATGACAAATATGGCTTCGCTTATCAGAATAAGCGATTGATTGAAACCTTGAACTGTTTAAGGGCTTCAAATGAAGTATAAGATCAACAGATCCTCAGTGATGACAGAAACTAAGAAAATGTTTCATAGTTCATCATCTTCCAAGAACATTAATGGTTATAATGTGTCTTAGGGAAGATGATCGAGCATTAGTCGAAATAGTTCGATCATTGATGTATAAGATACACTTCCAATTAGTTTTTCGATAAATTGAATATTCAACCAGTCAGACAGTAAAAGCATATGCAGACCACATCTTAGACTAAGTAGGTTGCACTGACACCGTCTGAAATGTAAAGCAGGGTTCGTCCCTACTTATACATGGAAGTCCAGGGTCATAAAGCGTTCGTTTGAACCTCATAACATGCCTGATACTGATCAGCAGTGTCGTTTCAGTGGCCGTTCCACCTGTACCTTTGAAAGAAGGGTCCTTTTAGAAAGAGCTCATATTCTAAGGAAACAGTGGGAGTAAGAATAATCCTGAAGGAGTTCAGGGATTAGCCAAGTGAAAGAACCTCTAGTCATCAATAGGCCTTGACCAGGAATCATATTTCTTGTTAAACCTGACATACTCTTCTCTTCACTTGATCAGTAGTATTGGTCACCGTCATAAGGTGTTATGATATGGGTGACATACCGATTAGTGGTAAAACACTAAGTTGGTATGGATAAGCAATCCTACTATTTGGAAGCATTGGTGAGCCCGGTTGCTGCCAAATAAGAGAACCTTAGGGCGAGACAAAGTCTATGTGACAATTTGGCTGATTTTACACCTGGTCTAAGAACCAGTGGGAGTAATTGAATCATCAAAAGAAAGCGACATAGATAGAAATGTACTTATGCTTAGATCACATCTGGTTGAGGCGACACTTAGAGTCAAGCAATTGACTCCGAGAGAAACACTCTCAATAGAAGATGAAATCCGAAAGGATATTGTTTGATATAACTGCACCTTGTGAGTCGTTAGTGGAGTGTGTGTGGTTTACCGGCACACTAATAGGGACTCATAAAGGGCATGCCAATAGAAAAGGTACATGGCCGCGGGATTCATCCCTCGGGCACCTCGCAAGGAAGGATATTCGGATTCTCAAAATGTGCCAAATATTTGGATTTTGTGAATAGCCTGAAAGAATCCTGTGATTATGGCAGACGGCTTGGATTTTGGAATCTCAAAATATGCCAAAGGGTTTGGATTTTGTGATAGTCCAAAAGAGCCCTATTACCGTGTCAAAGCCAGTGGGAGTGTCTTTGTAATCTGTCTATTAATGTATATCAGATACATGCCATTCTAGGAAACGTCTTTTATCATTGTAGAGTGTGATGGGTTAGCATTAAGAGATGATTCGCTGTGAAAAGTCTAGAACAGATACGACATACTAAGGTGGTCACAAGCATCTATCAGATAGATGGCATCATCAGTGTAGATCCTACGAATGTAAGTATGATCTTGATAAGATTCAGGATGCATGACTTCAAGAAAGGAGTTTCTCGACATTACAAAGTGTAATGACCTGGCATGATCTAAAAGAGATACAAAATATTCACGTAGTTGCAAGCATATATCAAATAGATGAAAACACCAGTATAGACCCTGCCAGTATTTGTATGATCTTGATAAGATTCAAGATTCATGTCTCCAAAAAGGAAATAGTTTCCGAAAGTCATGACACAGGGATTGTAAGTAATCTTTAGATTTCGAAAGGGTTTGTAATATAATAGATCGGATTCCACGAGCTTCTTGGATCGATCACTAGTGTCATGAACTTATCCTGATGACTTGATGCTTGGAGCATAGTAAGTTGGATTCAGGATACAATCTGGCTGAGTATAGTGGATGGTTTATTTGAACATACGTGAGAAATCATTGAGAAATGATTGGGGTGAATGTGATAGTAATAATTTGAAAGGAGTTTCAAATCTGTAATTACTAACATCAGGATACAATCTGGCTGAGTATAGTAAGTTGGATTCAGGATACAATCTGGCTGAGTATAGTGGATGGTTTATTTGAACATACGTGAGAAATCATTGAGAAATGATTGGGGTGAATGTGATAGTAATAATTTGAAAGGAGTTTCAAATCTGTAATTACTAACATCAGGACGTTGTGCTAAAGGACTTCGTGGTTAAAGAGTTTCATTGGTATTCTGATGGAGCGCGTGCGGTTCACCGGCACATCATAACACCTCGAAATAGTCTTACGGTGCAGTCATGTAGACTAAAGACCCCGAAAACCATGGGAAGTCGCAGTACACATCACTGTTTCCGGAATGGAGTTGGGAGAGAGAAAGACAGAATGACAAATTGAGAAATAATCGGAAGAGTATCCGATTAGATTATCTGCAACAAAGTGTATCAATGTAAGACATTTTTGGATAGACAGGAAGAGTGAAAGTCATTTAGGGAATATAGACATAGATATAAAACCTGAATTGAAAGTTTAAAAGATACCAAGAAACACATAATAGTATTATGATAGATCCGACTTAGTGATTACCTCGTGGAGACTTGGTAATAAGCATGAGTAGCTGCCAGTCAGATCTTTATGTTTCACTTTTGTATGTTTTACTTCCCGAATAATATGATTATTCAAAAGTCCACAGTTGCTCATACTTTCGGAAGTAAGTAGTGAATTAAGATTGTCATGAATTGGATTGTAGACTGTCTAAGGAGTTAGACATAGCAACAACATTGCTACAACATTCATGAGTACTTACAAATAGAGATTTGAGTATTGGATAAACCCACGCTCAGAGAATTAATTCATGGATCTCATTACGAGTAATTCTGAGACTATAATATATTATGGTCTTGAAGTGAAGACATATGAGTTGAAATTTGCAAGTCGGTTGTGCATTGATAATACGTAAACGCATCGGTAACTCGATGTTATAAAACGTATTGTTGTCCGCAATTTGATGAGTAAAAGACACAAGCATATGAGTCAAAGTTTATTCGTTCCTTTTGCCCTAACGGGAAAAACGATATTTGTGCGCCCCTCAGTGATTTGGTGATTGACTTATAATGCTAGGCCTAGCGAGGACTGAATTGATGTGTTCAATTAGAAGTCATGTATCATTACAAATCAGGTACCGAGAAACATAGTATCAGACTGAGATTGATTCTAATCCATGTCTCTAGTCCGAATGATATCTTGTAGAACGGAGGATCATATGATCACTTATCTTAGGACAGAACTGACTGGGTCAGAGTTCGGCAGCGGCTTTTGGAAGCTATAATTTGCTGGTCAATTTAGAAAGCTATATTGGTAGTTATAGTCATAGACTTATCCAAGTGGGAGACTGTTGGATTAGGTGTCTAAGCAATGACTATAATTAGTATATATTTAATTGATAGTAGCAAAGTCATTTTGGGTTGCCCTCATAGCTGGCAATTTGATAGAATTACCTTTAAGAGAGAGTGATTGATTTATTATGTGATTAATAAATCAATATAAATAATTTGTTAATATATTATGAGGATAATATATTAATTAGAAATAATAATATTTAATTAATAATTAATCATAAATTAATTAGAATTAATTTTGGGATTAATTGGATTAATTAAAAGTGCAGGGGCTGAATTATAATTGTTCAATAGTTGAGCAATAGATAATTATAGTATATATATATATATATATATATATATATATATATATATATATATATATATATATATATATATATATATATATATATATATATATATATATATATATATATATATATATATATATATATATATATATGGTGAACGAAATTTTAAGGATATTTATCCTTATAATTTTCGAAATATATATATTAGATAAATAAGGGTTTGAATTTAACGATAAAAGGTTTATCCGGTTTGAATTCAAATAAGGCTTATCTGTAAGGCTTATCTACTAAACCCTTGAGGCTATAAATAGGGAGCCCCAGTACCCTAAAAGCCACGAAATTTAAGGGTTTTTCTATCACTCTCTCTCTCTGGTTTTTCTTGTTGCTTGCTTGGGTGTGATTCCATTAGAGGCACGACATTTGTGGTGCTAGTTTCCAAAATATTGGACTAAAGGTTAGTAATTTCTTTTTAATTCTTCTAGTAATTTTCAATTGGCCTCTAGATATTTATTATATGTTCAAATAGTGAAAACATAGATCCAATTAGGTTGCATGAGAACTTAGGGTTTAAGTTTAGTTGATTTGCATAAAACCTATCAGTTTTGACTGAGAGTAGCATCGTATGAAGATAGAAGCAAGAACATCAATTATTTAGTATTTCTCCTAATATCTTGTTCATACTCGGTACTGCACCTCTGAGCCCTAAAACCACAGAGCACCACCTTGAGAATTTTAACAAGTTCCAATTTCTTCATGTATAGTTCAGATTTAACTATGGGATTGTGATCCATACGGGCATAAGTAAGTGATCTTAGAATACTTGATATAGTTTTAAAAATGATACTACACCTCTGTTGTTTTTGTTCTAATAACTGTTGTTCTTATTCTGGATCCATTCAGCACCATTCATTTAACTCGAATGCCCTTTGCAAGGTGAAAGGTAACATTTTTCCATTTGTTAGTTTATTTTTTTTCAATATCACGTTCTTTATTGATTTGTTATCTTCCAAAAGAATCATTCATTATTAACTTCAACTATAATTTTAATACAGAGTCATTGAATCATGTAGAGGAAGAAGTACCAAAAATGATACACGCATGTTTAGACTAGCACGAAAAATATGTTTGTAAGGAAAAATGTTCCATGGACACAAGAACACATGGGAGACTCATATTCATCTTATATTAAATAAGACCTTTTTAGATTTTTCCCTGTTAAATCAAAAAAAGCAAGTTTCTCCTTTATATTTCCTTTATTTTGACATTTCTTCTTGATTTCTTACTTTTTTTTTTAAACAGCAAACAACATTATTTCAAGATGGAAGATGGAGCTATACATGTGTGTGCAAGTAAAATTGGTAATCCCAAATAAACCAACATAGTTTCATTAATTAAAATTAAAAATTTTCCTTTATACTCATGATTTTTTCAATTTACAGATTATGTTGACCTCTTTCGTGTTGCAAGTGCAATGACTTTTTTCACTGATATGCATCACATTTTTAAAATAATAGTTGGTAGAAATGTTCGCTCTACATGTTAATCATCGACTAAGATTCCTTGAAGAGGTGAAGTTTTCATATTTACGGTCAACACTTTGTTCATTTGATTAATTTGTATGAAATTACGATTTTACCCTTATAGTTGTAACCAATTATTCATTAGATTATTAGTTCTTACATGTATTGCACAAATTTAATAAATTAATCCAAATGTTCATACATTCCAGGAAAAAGGTGAAAGTCTAGAAATTGAGTTTAAGTTTGTTTACCTGTTAGAAAAGTAACCAGAAAAGATGAAGGGCATTGAACATTAAAAGAATTTTTCTATTTTTTACCTATTCATGTTTGCATCTGTTTATATGCTGCTTCACATGTTTGACAATATGTTATTTAATAGTGTACTTGCTCTTTAATCACGAGTTTAATTTCTGTGTGCAACTTATGAGTCACATTCTAATGCTTTGACCTTTATCCAACAAAGATCAGATACACCTTTTCTATTCCATGATAAAATTTTATTAATTTCATTTTCTAAAAAGACTATTGCACTTGCAAAAATCTTAGGAACATGAGTTTTCATTAGACTATTTCTTGCAATTTTTACTTGAATATAAAAGTGGAATCTGACTTCTACACTAGACTATAGAACTCAAGATATACGGATGCAAACCACATCCATTAAAATTGTTTATTGTCAGGTAAATATTTGTAATAAATAGCAGTGAACTTTTATTTATTTGATTATTGTACGATCTTAATTTCATTTTTTCGATCATAGCGTTGTGTTAACTCTTTTTTCTTATTAAGGCATTGTACTTTAAAATTTTGAATTATAGAATGGTACTTTTTAACTTTTTCTTATCAGGACAATGCCTTATCTTTATGGTAATGTTTATCTTCAGTTCTTTTGCTCATCCTAATGAGTGGTTTGCCGTACTGATATGTTTGGCTTTTTTCCTAGCAAGTGGGTTGAAAGGATGATAATGAAAAATGACATTTTGTAGGCAAGTTGCATGTAACTATGTAAGGGACTTTGTTTACATGTAAGGTGTACTATGTTTAAAAATTTATCCGGACCAACCATTTGCGGATCTATTTACTCCTTTAAAAGTCGAAAAATTTATCTTCCAAATATTTTTAAACATTAGTAAGATACTTACATCTAATTTGGATTTTGTTGTTTTGAACTGAAGCCCATCCCTGACTTGGGTTTTGTTGTTTTGAATTGAAGCCCATTTCAATTTAGCATTTGGTTATATTCAAGAGCATCGTATCTTTAATCAAATTTAAGCTTATACAAAACTGTTTTGTGTAAATTAATCTTGCATATCTATGATTTGTTACAATTAAAGCTTTAAAAGGCTACAGGCCACAACAAGTGCATGGGAAGCTTTTAATCAATGTTCAGGTAAAAATTGATTTTCTTACTGTAACATATTTTTATTAATTGATGAAAGTTGATCGATGCAGTAAGTTCTTAACACATTGTTACTTTGACTTTTTGTGACAATGTACTTGGAAACATCTTTTCAATTACAACATCAGCTAAGAAAAATCTAGCCAATTACAACATTGTACTTTCAATTTTCTTATAATGCTATTACTTCTATTTCTAGATATAACTATGTACTCTTGAGACTTCTGAAACTGGAAACTGAAGCAGGTTGTGGACAAACACAATCTAATACGAAATTTATGGATTGAATCTAACTATTTTAATGACGTTATCTAAGTGTTTGATTAGTGCAAAGGTTGCAGACGAACTAAAATCCATCTATTATGACCTTTTATTTCTATCTATTACAACAATATACTCTTAAGCTCATCTATCAGCAGATGACAGACTTAAGTGCTTAAAAATGCAGTGAAGAAGAGTAGGTTACCAAATTTGTTATTATGCATTCTTTTTTAGTTATCTTTTCGATTTAAAGGTATAACCTTGTACACATATTTCATTATATAACTATTGTAATATATTTTTGTTATTTTGTAGGAGAGAGCTGAGAGCGTGTCACCGCATGTGGTGGTGAGGTTGGTCGGCTTAATGCTGCACACAAGTAGGGCAATTTTGTGATTTACCATAGATAACAGATTTACAAACCAAGCAAAAATTACATTATTATGTGTGTGTGTGTGTACATAGTTAGGTGCTTACTCTTTGGCTTATTTCGATGTCGTAGAATTCCATGGTTTCATGTTAATGCTCATTATAGCATTTTACTTTTCATTTTTATTTGAGTTAATGGTATTCAATTTTCATTTGCATTTCGATTATAGCATTTTATTTTATATTTCTCAATCCCGTGTGGTACACAGGTTGATAACCTGGTGTGTGTGTGTGTGTGTATATATATATATATATATATATATATATATATATATATATATATATATAGAGAGAGAGAGAGAGAGAGAGTATCGTGGGTAGGGCGTATTTTTTTAAGTTAAAAAGCTATTAAAATACAAAAAAGAAATCAAAAGGACAAAACAGTCTTTTCAACTTTTTTAGGAACCAAAACCACAAAAACTTTACAATTTTGGACTAATAATGAAAGTTGAAAAGATTTTGGACTCCATCCACAGTTTTTTTGCAAACTACAGCGACCAAATTTGCAGTTTACTCAAAAAAATAACACATGGACCAGATTTGCAATTTTATCTAATTAAAATATATAAAAACTTGGACAGATCACATGTACAAGCATGTATTAATGATTGTTAAAGGGAACCGCAAGAACACGAAAACACAGATCCAGCAAACATGAATTTGCAGTTAAATATAAAAAATATATAAAACTCAGTGTTGTAAAAGTCGGTCTAGGCGGCCGCCTAGGCGGCGCCTATGCGCTAGGCGGGCGGGTTCTGCCTACGATTAGTGGTAGGCGGTCAAGTTAGGCGGATTTGGTCGACGGCGGTCAAAATCGGGTTTAGGCGGGTCTGGGCGGGTCTAGGCGGCAAAATTTTCAATTTTTCAAATTTCAAAATTTCAAAATTTTCAAAAATGTTCAAATTTCCAAAATTTTCAAAAATTATTAAATTTTCAAAAACTCAACTTTTTAGATTTTTAAAATCTAAATTTAGAAAATGTTATTAATTATGATAATCGGTGGCTAAGTTTTTAGATTTTTAAAATCTAAATTTAAAATTATCAAAAATACCATTAATTTGTCTAAACATTCTGATGTTTGATGACTTACATATTGAAACACTTAAATTTGTCAAATTTTTATGCTTATTTATTCATTTTGTAGGGATATAGGTAATATCTAAATTTTAAAAAAATAATTTTTGTTACAATTAATACTCCCCGCCTAGGCGTCGACTAGTCCTCGCCTAGACCGACTAGTCCCTAGGCCCCAGTCGACCGCCCGTCTACCGCCTAGCAACTTCTACAACCTTGATAAAACTCAAATACAACAGTTGCCAATTAACATGAAGTTCCAGCCTAATCATCAAATACATAAAAACTCAAATAAAAAGTCAATGACTGTGAAGTTTACATTACCTGTATTGGATGAACCATGAATTAAATCCAAAGGATGAATGGCTACGAAAATAGTCTGGAATGAACTTGCAGCAGTATTGCAATATGCTACCGTTATTGGTGATCAACGGAAAGTCGTCTAGTCTTGACAGCAGTGAGGAACAGGGCATGGGGACAACAACTGGGAGGAAGGCTGAAGTTGGAAAACAGGACAAAGCCACTGAACTGAAGCTGTCTTAGAATTAAAATAATGGACTAACCACAACCTCCTGATTTCATCAGTCAGTTACCTGTAACTTCTAATATAGAATTATGTTTATATTTATTATTTTTCTTTTTCTGACAGAGGTTATGACAGTCTATCGTCGGTAATGGTTGATCTTGAGCCAAACATGGAGCTGGTTGATGTGTATGCAGGTCCACCGTCTGTTTTATGTCTTTTTGTTGCTTCTTTTGCAGGTCCCACACTTATGATATGTGCAGTCTCAATCTTACTCACACGATTAACAACATTCACAGGATCAAGATCCCCAATAACAGTTAGTCTCCCACCTTCTGTATCGACATGAATTGACTGGATGCCTTGAAGATCAGATAACGCTTCTATCACCTCCTCTTTTTGGGTTTGACTGCTTAAGTTTACTCCCAGCACAATTTCCTGAAATGTAAACTATAAAGTTTCATTATTGAGATAAAAAATGTACTTACGAAAGAATGAAAAGACAACTATAAATAGGAGAGCAAACTACGGTTAACCTAACAAAAGGACTAAATAAAAGCCCAAATAAAAAAGGAGCCCAGTAATTTAATTAGGCTAACATTCCCTCTCAAACTCACAATGCGACAACAATAAGCATTGATTGTTTGTCGGACAAACAATGAAAACGAGAAGCAGACAAGGCCTTTGTAAACATATCAGTAATCTACAAAGTTGATGAGGTAGAGAAATGGGTGATTCCAATGGCATGCCGTCATCTACGTCATATTCTAATATGTGGTGTCATATGAGACTTGACTAGTTGAGCGAGTTTGATATAAAAGAATTAAGAGAAAATTCCAATATGCTAAAAAAATTAGTAAAACCGGATTTCCGAGCATTTTGTGTTTGGTAAGCATTTAGGGTGTGCTCGATGACTCATTGGCACGGAAATGACAAGGATTGCAAAGTTGGAACCTTGTTCTATAGACAAAAAGTTCCATAGAGAAAGTAAAGTATTTAAGAGGTTACAAAAAGTTGCATAGAGAAAGTATTGACAAAAAGTTGGAACCTTGTTCTATAGACAAAAAGTTCCATAGAGAAAGTAAAGTATTTAAGAGGTTACAAAAGTTGCATAGAGAAAGTATTGAAGAGGATCAACATGAAAGGTGCTGCAGGGTCTCTCACTCTATTAGCACCTGACTTCAAAATTTCAGCTTTAAAATGTTCGAATCATTATCAAGAATGAATATACATGTCTAGAGTTCCTTATTCTAATGTGGTGGGATCATTGATGTACTCAATGATATGTACACAACTAGATTTTTTTAAATGGTCCGATCATTAGATGCCTCTGCGATATAAAGTACAATGGTTTGCTATTAGGGATGTCAAAAAATGGAGTTGCAGGCTATATAGATTTTGATTATTGAAGTGATCTCAATAGACGTGCTTGTTTCACAAACTATGTGTTTTATAGTTTATCGTGTGCTATAAGTTGGAGGGTCATTACTCAATCTTCTATGGCTCTGTTTTCTACCCGAGCATGATATAGGCAAATTACTACGCATTCAGATAGGTAATGTGGCTCGGATTGAAAGCCACCACTATAAATCGAGACTTAGACTCATTCTGGTACACACATCTTAAACACCCTTGTAAAACACAATCAAGATCATACCTACAACAAACAGATACTCGGAGTAACCATACAAGTTATGTGATTTTTCAAAAAAAGTAGGTCAAAAACCGGAAGTACATATTGCTCCGCTTGTTGTACCTTGGGAAATAGATCCAAGGGAGCTAATTTGTTTTAAGAGAATTTTATCCAGCACGAGCGTTAACCATTTGGTTTGATATTTCTGTTTCCTGCCTTTTATTGTAATTTCTCTTTCCTTTGTAATAGAATTGATTTTGTAATAGAGAAACACTCTGGACAACAAGTAACTTGTAAAGCTATATGGCCACAAAATTTAAGGCATTAGATGGAATACCTAGAGAAAGCATAGTCAAACTCCATTAATGTCTTGTGTAGAAATAAAGATGGTGTTTACATAGGTCTTGATCTATCTATTGCTAAACATTAGGGGCTGATTTGTAGCTAATAATTCTCTTGTAAAGCCTACAAAAAAAAGTCTCTTAGTCTATCAACGAAGATATGGTTTTCAGCACCAAATTACTTTCTTGGTTTTTTAATTTCTAATAGTTCGAGGATTCTTTGGGCAATTATTTGAGATAAGAATAAAAGAGTTGAAGCATTCTTTATGCGAGAATCAGCTAATGAACTCGAAGTTAGTGGTCTTGATGCAAGGTCCACAAGTTCATTGACAAGGTGCACCTTCACATACTGTCCTAGCTAGCTTGTTTGTTGTAAATTTGTGCGGTGACTTCTAACACAAGGAAAAGTTTAATTCTTTTCTTTTATCTGCTAAACATAATGTCCATACCTTTATTGTTGTGTCACTAAGTTTATGTCGCATGGGAGATTTCATTGTCTCCCCAAGCTCGCTTAATGGAAGCTCCAGAGTTCTATCTAGAAAAGATGATTTTGACGCCTCTGCGATCTTGTATATTTCGTCCTATTTGTTCGCATAAAAAACAGAGCCAGGTTAGCAAAACCCAATTATTACACTATTAATCACCAAATTAGCATCCAGTACAAAAGGTTTAACTAGATCTTACATGGCATATGTGAATTCATGTAATGCTTGAAAACAAAAATAGAAAACACGCATATCTATCAAACTTAAAAGTATAATATGAATACTGCCACGGACCGGGGATTTGAGAAGTCAACAATTGTATCTATCAAATTAACTTAAAAGTATCACAATGATCCTATTCACCTTTATACCAACTGTATAGGCAGGGTACAAGACGATTGTGTAGGCCCTTCTTAATATCCGTGTAATGAGTTCATGCCAAAAAAAAACTATATAGAAAAAATATACCGATTCAGGACCATGGATGATGCATCTAACAGTTCTCAACTCTGTAAATGATGGATTCATCTGGTTGGGTCGACCTGTCTTTCTCCATCCTCGTACCTCTATAACAATGTGTCATAATAAGAACTTTCTTTATTTGCAGCATAAATCTAACAGCAAATGCCTAGAATCAGCTCAACAAGAGGGACATACCTGTATTATCAATGGTATCACCAACTAAAATTCTAAACCAACCAGGAGTCAGTCTTCCAAACTCCATTAAGTCAAAGAAATCACGGCGACAAAGATAGTATGCTCCTGTGCTTAGTTGAAATCCAGACAAATTTCCTCCAAGAACTTCTTCCAGTCCCATGTTATTTCCAAAGCTTTCCTCAGCGTAAACAAGGCTCACACCACACTCGTGCACTTGCAATCCACTAATCACAGCAATAGAGACATTAACAATATCTCCAATGTTCAATGTGTTTCCAATTGGCCAATAGCTTAACCATATACCAACTTTAGCATATTCAGGTTTGCCGAAGACTTTGGGGTTGTACATCAAATCGACACCTTTGTTCGTACTGATTTTACAGAACCATACCCAATCATCATCACCTGTTATTGTATATTTGAAAGTTACATCAAGTCCTTTTAGCCTCCTATTCTCGGGGCATGAAGGCACGTCAAAGGATAAAGACGGTAATTCTGATACATGCTCAGGCTTTATGTTTGGATCCTTTATGTCTGGAAGAGATATGCTCATTATATTGAATTCGTACAACATCTGTACCACACAAGCAGTCACATATAAGCAATTTGTAGGTGGTATGTCCAATGTGCTTCTGTGCATATGTATGTGTTTGAGAGAGAAACTGCTAACCTGGACATGCGATTCTCTGCCTTTGGTGAGTTCATCATCCCCAACCAGCGACATCTCATGCTTTTCATATTCTATTAGCCACTTCATGTGTCCCAAATCATCATCTTCAAGTTTGACTACCGGCACCAATTTGATAAATCCTTCAATTTCACACAAATTAATACAGCCTTCATAGCCAAACTCTTGCAATGTGAATCGATGTGACTGGAAACCTATATACTTCAGTGACTTACAGTAGTATACATACAACTCTGCAAGCGTACTTGGGAGACGTAGAAGAAACTTAAGTCTTGAGCACAAACTCAAGTCAAGGACACGAAGATTATTAAGATGATCATATGAGGGAAGAAACCTAAATAGACTATTACCTAAATTCAAGTACTCCAAAAATGGGTGAAATCTAAATTGCAGAGGAAAAGTTTCATACTGATCAAGATCGCAGTCCTTGAGGAATAACTGGCGTAATGAATGTGGGAAGGAAAACACAGGCTTTTCTGCATCTCCTCCACCAAAAGTCTCACGATGAGGGATCCTGGACAAGCTAATGCTCAGTTCTATTTCCTCCCATTTGCGCAGTTTTTTACAGCCTGTCATGTTTAAGAGTGCAAGACTCATGAGGTCACCAATGGTTTCACAAACACGAACCAAACTGTGACAGTTCCAAAGAATCAAAGTCTCAAGATGAGGGATCCTGGACATGTTTCGGATTTCTAATAGGTTGTGTGAGTCTTTAAGATTTATAATCTTCAGTGATTGAAGAACCTGTTGCAAAAGTAACAAGATTTATGTAGCATTCGATGTCTGCATAAAGACCATTAAAATTTGAGATCCGTATTGGATGAACCAGAAAAAGAAGAAACTGAATTAATCCCTACCATGGGCGGTTCAAATACTTCCAATTTGCTGTAGCTCATATCTATAGCCACCAACTTTCCCATGGATAACTCAGAGGGTATGCTTTTTAAATGGAAGCCACACCAGCATAGCCATCTTAAATCTTCTGAAACATTCTCGTAGGACCCGTCAAGATACACATGATTTAAGTGGAGCAGTTTTAGTTTATCCATCTTTTTAAGTGCATCTGTCTTAAGGTTGGATGGCTGCAAATTTAGCATAAAGAGGGATAGTTAGTAAGCTTACAGCACATCAAGAAAAATTCATTAAGGATTCTATGTGTTGATTACCAATCAGAATTTCCATGTCCTAGATAGTTTCGTGATGATTGAGTTTATATTTGAGGTCCTCATACCTGACGGATATCTTTTTTGCTAAGATCCTTCGAGAGTGAACCTCAAAAATATACCCGCAGATATACCCAACTTACAGATTTTGTCCCTCTCAGATTAAAAAAAGACCACAAAAGTCATATTCATGTTAAAAACATTATAAATTTTCTGTTACGGGGAGAAGACGGGCATGTCATGTGCCACATATAAAATTTAAATTGTTATAACATATATGTCGTGAAGACCAAAAAGACTTTCAAAACAACCTTCTTATATATATATATATATATATATATATATATATATATATATATATATATATATATATATATATATATATATATATATATATATATAGATATATATATATATATATATATATATATATATAGATATAGATATATATATATATATATATATATATATATATATATATATGTCATGTCTCTTAAGAATTCATTTTGTCCTCCTGTTTTGTATTATTTTCTTTCTGTTTTGTACTTTATAGAAAACTACAAAAACTGAGACTAAGAGTTATTCTTCCAGCAACCCATCCACACAACCCAACCTATGCCCATCATGTGTGATAGGAGGTTGACTATGGACCCAATGCAAGTAATAGCAACACACTTTGATTTATTTGTCTATTATAGAATGTTACTTTTATTTCTTTTTATATTGCAGTTCCATTTTTGTCTTATTAAGCAATATACACTATAAAAATTGAACCAAATTAGGACATTTTTTTGAATAATCTACAAAGAGTTGTTGATGACCGAGATACATTTTACTATCTTCTAGGGCCAAATACAAGAAAAAATAATAAAAGGAAACATTTATCCAGATCTTGTCCAAACCAGTCCTAAATAATCCCGCTTAAAGTCTACTTCGTCTTAGGCTCTTAGCCCTGTTCCAATCAAAAAGGCGGACGAAATGTGAATCGTAAGTCTAAAAAGTTGAACAACACTAGGGTGATCTTCCTTTTGGACTTAACAGACTTAATGTGTAGAAAAATTTATCCATACAAATATGTATGGGTGTCTCTTTTTTACTTAACAACTAAAAGAATTGCTTAATAGGCTTAGTGGGAAAGTGGTGGCTTTATCTATTAAGACGTGCCTTTTACCGCAACTATCACTTACCCTAAATTTCATATTTATAGCATATACTTCTTTCTTCTATGCCATTGCATACAGTTTCTCCAAAACTTTAGGTTTTTCTTCTTCTCAAGGTACTTTTTTTCTTGTTGTATAGTTTCTTCTTTCTCATGAACTATCTCCCAACTAAAATTACTTTTTTTAGTTTACAAAATGTTATATGAAAGTAACTTTACTGCTAGCTCGATCTTTTGAATACACCTTATAGTGGTTTAAATGTACATCACTCGATCATTTAGACATTTAGACATTTTAATAATCTTTTACCATTTTGCCAGTTTTAAGTATAATGAAAATCTAATGAAGCAAACATGAAGTTGCATAAGGCTCCAAAACTATTAAAGATTTTTGAAGATACAAATATAAAAAAAAACTCGAAGATCTTTGGTCTAAATGCAAGAACTAGCAATGCACTTTTATTTGTTTGAGTATTATAGCATTCTACTATCATTTTGTTATTCTGTTATAGCATCCTACTTTTATACTGACACACAACCACACATTCTCTCTCTCTCTCTCTCAACACATAGAGCAGCTCACACATTGTGTATGTTGCTCTGTGTGTGTGGCTATGTGTGTGTGAGGCTATACGTGTATGACCGATAATTTAGTTATATATTTTTTTCATTTATGCTATTTTTTAGAGTTTAGTTTAAATTCATGTTAATGGCTTCAAGGGGTATGAACTGTAAATTAAATTTGTACTTATCGAAGCGATGTTCTTTTACTTGGGTTTGATTCCTTTTTCTGTTTTGATAAAGATGTGTGTTATTATGCACCTCATGGTTTTGAGTGTGCATATTTCTGGAGACTGGAGATAATGTTTTAGAAAGAAAAAAAATCATAAAATGCTATGTGTATATGATGTGGACACGTGCATTTGTAGAATTTTATATGGTTTGAATGCTTTGGTCAAAATGATAGTAGTATAAAGAACAAAGGCTAGGTTTCTGATTGTGATCACGTAATGCAGATTTGGACCTCCTGGTAAGTAAATTTTGATGCACTAACTGTTTAAAAAATAAAATAAATCAATTTTTTTTTTCATATTAGGACATTAAACTTTGAAAACATATCCCGTTATAGCATTTTACTTGCAAACTTATAACCTGTTTTGAGCATTATACTTTTATTTTCCTTTTATATTAGGACACTAAACTTTGAAAACCTACTTGATTATAGCATTCTACTTTCAAACTTGTATATTAGCACACTATAAAAGTTTGAAAGAAGAATGCTATAAGAGAATATGTTTTAAAAGTTTAATGTCGTAATATGAAAAAAAAATTAACTTTTTCTTTGATTTAGTCCAAAACAGCATTTTACCTGTCTATTTAATTCATTTAACCCATTTTTCTAACTTTTTTTTTTTGTGTTTAACCCATCTATTTTCCCATCCCCATTTCATTCACCCAAAATAGCATTTAACCCATCTATTGGTCCTTTTGGACCAATTCCAAAAACGATTTTGTTTTAAAATTTTGTTCTTATTACAGGTTTTCATACTTAGAGTAGTTAATTATTCGTAATTTCAATTATATCTTATAAAATATTATTTTATAATTTCTTAATCTTCATTACTAACTATAATATTTCATTTATTCGGCCTCTTGTAATACACGAGTTTCTAACCTATTATAGATGTGTGTGTGTGTGTATATATATATATATATATATATATATATATATATATATATATATACATACATATATACATAGATGTGCATGTGTGTGTATATACATATATTACAAAATCCAGAATAGATAAGTACTCTATAAGGATCTAAAACTAAAAAAAAAAAAAAAAAAACTAAAATCAGTTTTAAGTTATTCTATATTACCTTAACCAAAAATTTCTCTTTCTTTAACATTTCCATGTCAAGTGCTAAGCCTTCCACAGTTTCTGAACCCTAAAAGGAAAAAACGATAAACTTTAGAATTTAAATCAAACAGGAAGATGTGAATATAAAGTAGGCAAAAACATACATATGATAAGGATATTACCTCTCCTTTGCTGAATATCTTATAAGAGTCGCTACTCAGCCAGACTCTACTACGTTTTGCAGGGAATTTTAATGCTTCTTGACGAACTATATCTTTTCCCATCTCCTGAAGCAATCGATGCATCATCAGTTTGTTCTTTGGTGAAACAGAAAGAAGGCATCTGTTGGATAAGATTTTGATCCCAGAGATTGCAGAGTAATCATGCTCCAATATCTTTGCTACATAATCCTTGTCTTTGCCAACAAAGAAACATGCAATATGCAAAAACAACTCTTTGTTACAGTCATGTGGCAAAGTGTTGTAGCTCCTAATCAGTACACGTTGTATTCCATCATCAATATCTCCTTCCAATAACTTCAACGTACTTTCCCAAAATAAAATGCTATTATCCTCTGCTAGAGAGGAACCCAGTACTTCAAGAGCCAGTGGATTTCCTTCACAATAACGTATTGCCTCTGCTGCAAGCTCCTTGAAACCTTCCATGGGAAATTTGGATCTGAAGGCATGACGACAAAAAAGCTCAAGTGATTCATCATCATTCAATAATTTCATTTCGTATTTTCGACACCCCCACGCGAACCATTTTTCTGTATTTAGACACCTGGTTGTTATTATTATTTTGCTTTGTCCATGAATTTTTCTGTTCCCAAGTAAAGCTACTACCTGACCTTGTTCAACAATGTCATCAAGAACAATTAGTGCCTTTTTTGTTCGTAAGGCCTCCTCAATCATACAAGTACCTCGAGAAATACCAGGTATTTTTCTGTTCTTACCACCTAAAATATCATCGAGAAGTTGTTGTTGTAGCTTACTTAAATCATTGGATTCTTCACATTTGCGACCAATGTCTTCAACAAAACTAGTGTTTTCAAACCTTTTCAAATTGGAATTATAAATATACTTGGCCAATGTTGTCTTGCCACTTCCAGCCATGCCACAAATAGCTAAAAATTCAACATTAGATCCATTTAACCAAGATATGATCTCCTTATTTGGAGTGATCAATCCTGTTAGATTGATTGGAAGATGAACTTCTTTACAACACACTTTATGGTAAACGGCGTCAACAATTTCCTTCAGAACTTCTGTTTCATGCTTGAAACTACACTTGAAAAATGAACAAGTCATGGGATGACATTTAAAGACCTTTGATATATTTGAATGAAAATATTATTAATAACTAACTTCTTTAATGTAACATACTACTAATAATGTTTAAACTTGATTATCAATAATGTTTTCCAAGAAGATCAATACTAAATTTGATGACGATCAAAATATTTAGAATGGCGACAAGGATTTCTTTATTTTAGTTACAAATGCATCTTTAAATACAAAGTTGATCAAATAAAACAAATATTGATAGATCAAGCAGAATTATGTACATCAAATCCCTTTGTAGTTTCAATTTATTTGGTTCATCGATATCCATATACCTATAAATGGGTCTTACTTAAACCCCTTACATTGTATAAACTTACATGCCATCACAAATATAACACATAAACCCCTTACATTGTATAAACTTATCATCAATATCCATATACCTTTTAATGTTTTATAAATGAGTCTTACTTAAATAATGAATAATCTATATATTCACTTATAATTTCAATTTATTTGGTCCATCGATATCCATATACCTTTTAATGTTTTATAAATGGGTCTTACTTAAATAACGAATAATCTATATATTCACTTATAATTTCAATTTATTTGGTTTTTATAAATAATATTATTTTCTTAACAAAAAATAAAAACCCCCATATTATGAGATAGTTAAACATAATTAGCTAGCTCTATTACAAATTAATAGATTTGATTAAAAAATTGCTGAATTAGTATCATTTATTTTTCATCTTCGTCACTTCCGCATCAGTACCAAATATATTGTATATACCAGAGATGTTTTTCTGTTTTAACCAATTGTATTTGTCAAACCAAAATATGTTTTTAATCTTTTATAGTAAAAACTAAAAAAAATCATTTATATATTTTTGTAATTATGCTAAAAATCACTAATTTTTATGATTCGGTGCATTTTCGTTGATATATGTGTTAGTGAATTTAACCTAAGGATTGAATCAAATTCAGTATGATAAAATTATAAGAAAAGACAAAGAGGCATACCCAGACTGAACGGAGCCGCTCAAATCTGCAACCTCCTTAAGAGCATTCTTCCACATGTTCACATTCTGATCTGTCCACCTTGAAGAGGCTTTGACTTCGATTGCAAAAGTATTTTTCTGGTTCCTCACATCAGTAGGCTCAACCTTATAAAAAACAGGTAGCACGAAATGATTGCACTCCCTCCTTTGTTGGAGGATAAGCATAAGCTCGTCCAGGCACCAAGTGGATGTTGCATAGTTCTCTGACAATACAACTATTGAAGCCTTGGATCCTTTAATTGCTCTCTGAATCTCCAACTTTACTTCTTCACCTCTATTAATTTCTTCTTCATCCCTAAAAGTACCAATTCCTGCTCGCGTTAATTCCTTGTAAAGATGATCTGTAAAAGAATGACGAGTATCTTCGCCTCTAAAGCTTAGGAAAACATCGAAGCTACTAGCATAACCGGCAGTAGAAGCTATAATACTAGAGGAAGAACTAGAAGCCATTAAAATTGGACCTGCAAGGATGGAATAATACCAAAAACAAGCAAGTCGTCGTTGTGAAAATTATAAAGGGATTAGGTTTTTTTTTTTTTTTGAACTGCAATAATATAAAAGAAGCCCCCAGCGGGGATAAAGGGATTAGGTGGAAAGAAAATGCCCCACAGGGCTAGCCATTGACACCAATGAAACACCAAAAATTTTCATTTTAGTGTAGTCGGATTTTGCAATGATCATTTCCTACTTTATAATTTGAGTAATTTACAACTTTCGTCCTTGTGCAAAATTACCTCTTATGAATTTCGTACACGATATGTATGCAATTTTGATCCAATTATTGTGTGAATGTAGAAACAATTTTGATCCAATCATTTTATAAAGGCATCATGATAATTTAACATTACAATTAATTACTTATAATTTAAAATTTTCCACTAAATTAGATAATTAGCTAATTATTCATAGATTTTCTCATTCCCCTCAATCTCTCATATCTCTTCTTATATGACCCACATATAATTTTCTCGGGAAATTGGAAACAAAATAAAAAAAAGGAAAAACAACATCATCGTTCATGAAAAAGGGCTAGAAAAAGGCAATCGGCGGTATCAGCATTAACATAAGAAGCGACATAATCCCCACCGGAAAGAACATCGACATCATTGCAGAGGCGGCAATGGCGGAACCATCGGCGGCACAACCAGAAGCGACACGGTTGCAATGATTAGTAAGGCCATCAACTTCATATTGATTCTCTTCTGTATTTGTCGCTTTTCCTTTCATAAACTTGGAATTTCTACTTCCGAATTTTGGATATCCTATTTCTCGATACTTTTGAGCTTTAGTTAATGAATATGCAGCGCTCGTTATTTAAACAAGTTGTAGAGACGAGTGAAGAATCAGAAGACGACCTTTTCTGATCGTTACTAATTACTCTTATGTGTTAAGGTGTTTTCTCGATTTTGGATTTTGAGATCTAATTTGGATTTTAGTTTCTGATTCTGAATCTAATTTGGGTTTACGTTTTAGTTTGATGCTTTTGATCCATCTATTCATTTTCTTGCAATTCCCAGTTTTTCATTAAGTAATTGTTTTGATTTTCAACCTCATTATCCTCAAACTATATTACAACACTATCAAGTAGAAAAATACATGGTATAATCTAATTAACTCATTTATGTCTTCAGGTGTTCGATGAAATGCCCAAGAGGGATAAAGTAGGAGAAGAGAGACACGCATAGACTAAGTCAATTATGTGGGATCTGGTGCGAACTGGAAAAAGAAGGAATGAAGGATAAATTTGTGCTTATCTATTCTTCAAGAATAGATAACAACAAAAATGTCTTGTTAAATTTATGGGAATTACAAGTAATTATGTTACTACTTAGGGGAAATCAAGATGGTCCATGTATCAAAATAGATGATACATATAGTGTGAATCTGAAAAGATGATAGGAAACACAAAATTGTCCTTATCTATTCATAAAGAATGTTTGTTTAT
This sequence comes from Cichorium intybus, assembly GCA_023525715.1. Lineage (NCBI taxonomy): Eukaryota > Viridiplantae > Streptophyta > Magnoliopsida > Asterales > Asteraceae > Cichorium > Cichorium intybus. Next base: position 719,398 of record JAKNSD010000047.1, on the reverse strand, counting down.
ATTCTTTAATCATGCAATATTCTTTAAAATTTTACTTTATTCTTTCATGAATTTGAGCTATACATTTGTTAAAAATTGTATCCTTCAATAATGTTATTTATTTATTTAATAAATTTGATATTATTCTATAAGAATATACGTCATGTGCTTGTACTTGTTTATTAATTTTTCAAGAATGAGAATTATAATAATGTAATTTAGTTCTAAAAGAATGAAATATGTTCACCTACATTCATGATTTTTAAAGAATGAATATAATGATTATTCTCAAAGATAAATGGACGGCATTAATTAATGTAATCATGTTAAACGATTTATATATTTTAAAAGAATTAACAATACACAAAATTAATTATACCATATTCTTAAAGAATGAATGAAAAAATTAACACAATACAGAATTTAAAACAAAAAAAGTTACAAACAGTTGATTAAATTATTTCCCTAATTATCCGCACGTTCCAAAATTTGTTATGGGTAAATTTGACTAATTTACCCTTACTGATTTTATTTGATTAAAAATAATTAATTTTTTTCAATTAATTACGGTCATGCCATCATCCTCTTAACCATTTATTTTTTTCATCTAATGGTCTAAAATTGGTCACACGATCACGCAATACTTGTGATTCATTATGTATATATATATATATATATATATATATATATATATATATATATATATATATATATATATATATATATATATATATATATATATATATATATATATATCACTTTGATGAAATTGATTTCAGTTGATTTCAGTTGAGCAAATTGATGAAATTGGTTACAATCTTTTCTTGGTTACAAATTGATGAAATTGGTTACAGTGGATGTTGGGTTTTATCACTTTATGATTAATGGTTTATGTTGATTTTGTTTTCATTGTAGACTATGAGTAATCCAGGTTCAAGCTCAAACCCATCCGAAAGACAGTCAAATACAAACCCCTCTAGTCAACAAGCTTCTACTCAACCAAATGTTCGATCAAAAAGAGATATAGCTTGGAAGTATATTACTGAAATTCGAGATGAAAATGGAAAAAAGTCATATTTCTGTGATTTTTGTAAAAAAACTTTTCATGGTGGAGGTATCAATAGAATGAAGCAACACCTTGCTCAAGTGAAAGGTAGTATTTCAAAATGTTCGAATGTTCCTGGAGATGTCAAGTTTCTCATACAAGGTTCATTGGATGAAAATGCCGAAAAAGCAAAAGAGAAACGTGTTGGTGATACTTCGGGGATGAATCTTGATGATGAAGATGATGAGGTTCAAATACTCGACCAACATGCAACTCAAAAAAAAGATGGAAAGAGAAAAGCTCCTCCTACCTCCCAAAATGTGACATCTGTTTTCAAACGAGGTGTGCACGACCCTTCTCAACCTTCGATTAAAGCAGCTTTGCTGAGTAAGGAAAGATGGCATGCTACAGATTTAGCTCTTGCTATGTGGTTTTATGATTCTTGCATACCTATGAATGCTGTAAATTCTCCACTTTTCCAAATAGCAATGAGCAAAGTAGCTAGTATGGGTCATGGATACACTGGACCTTCATATCATGCTATGCGTGTCTCGTTGTTGAGAGATGCAAAACAATCTGTACAACTTATAGTTGATTCTTATAGACGTTACTGGGCTGATAATGGATGTACAATTATGGGTGACGGGTGGCGGGATACAAGACAAAGACCCCTTATTAATTTTATGGTGTATTGTGCAAAGGGGATTTCCTTCATCAAATCAGTTGATGCATCAGATATCGAGAGTAATGCATAGACGATATGCAACTTATTTACTGAGATTGTTGAGATTGTTGGTCATAAGAATGTAGTTCATTTAGTCACTGATAATGCTGCAAATTATAAGGCTGCCGGAAAATTGTTATGTGAGAAATATCCTTCTATTTGTTGGTCGCCTTGTGCAGCTCATTGTATGAACTTGATTATGAAGGACATAGCGGGGATGCCTGAAGTGGCTGACTTGGTTACACTTGCATCGAGGATTACAGTTTTTATTTATAACCACAAATGGCCATTAAATTGGTTACGAAAAAGTCCTGGATGGACAGAGATTATTCGCCCCGGTGCCACTCGTTTTGGTACCGCATTTATTGCATTGAAGAGTTTGAGTGATCACAAACATGATTTGCAAGCTATGGTCACCTCCCCGGATTATAAAAAAGTGATTAAGTTGGATAAAGCCAAAGAAGTTAAGCTCATCATATTGAATGAAAGATTTTGGAATAATTGTGCTATCATAGTAAAGGTGATGACTCCAATGTTGAGACTTTTGCGAATTTGTGATTCGGATGAGAAACCTGCTATAGGTATAATTTTGTTGTTATATTTTTTTGTATTCATTAATCAATTTTACAAATATATTAACATTTTTATTATTTTAATTATGTTCTTTTAGGTTATGTGTATGAAGGGATGTATAGGGCAAAAAAAGGAATTAAGAAACTTTTTCGCAACAATACAGGGTTGTATAAACCTTATACCGACATCATTAAAAATCGTTGGGATAGGATGTTACGTAAGAGTCTTCATGCTGCTGGTTATTGGTTAAATCCAGTATTTCAATATGATCAAGAAAGTTTTTGCACGAAACCAGAGGTGGTTGCGGGGGTTATCGATATGATTGAGCGTTATAGTAAGATCGGTAATGTCGATGCTCTAGCTCTCATGAACCAACTAAACTTGTTTCGTGAGCATGAAGGTAGTTTTGGTGGATCACTTGCTTCTTCTTCTTACAGAACCACTCGTCCTGGTAATATGCTTTCCAAGTTTTTATTAATGATGAATTATAGTAAAAACATTATAATATTTTTTTCTTATTTTCGGTTAGATGAACGGTGGAGATTACATGGTGGAGCTGCTCCGGCGTTGCAAAAGTTTGCCATTCGAATTTTAAGCCAAACTGCTTCTTCTTCTGGGTGTGAGCGGAATTGGAGTGTCTTTGAAAGAATCCACACTAAAAGAAGAAATCGGTTGGAGCACCAAAGGCTTAATGACCTTGTTTATGTTCATTATAACTTGCGTCTGCAAAACAGGTATCTTTTTCAAACTTGTTTCAACTTTCTTTTTTATGTTTACAAGTATAATAATATTTTTTCTAGGCTCAAGGATAACAAAAGGTCCTATGATCCGGTCGATTATGAGAGCATTGATAATATTGATTTTTGGGTGGTCGATGAAATACCGGAAGGGGAATTAAATTATAACGACTTGGAGAATATGATTGAAGAAGAGCCACCAAACTACAATGAATCAACAACTTTTGATTCGCAAGCTTCTCAAGGTTAGTTTTTTATGTTATTTTATCAATATGATGGTTATTTTTCTATTTAGGTTTACTAAAATTGAATTTGTATTTGATATTGAAGAAAATGAAGAAAATGAAGAAGATGATGATGGAGTTGCGTTAGAAGAACTTGACATTGATTCCTTTACATGAAGATTACGTTATGATCGAGTTTGGATTTTGATACATTAGTTTTATGGTATTTTGATGTTGATATCATGAACGTTGTGTGTTTTGATATTTTTATTCAATGATGAAGACTATTTTCATTGATATTTTTAGTTTATATTTATTTGGTATTTTTTGAATTTTTTATAATTTTTATAATAATTATTACGTAATAATGACGTCATCCCGTTTTTTTGACCGGTCCGACCGGTTGAACCAGTTGAACCATCGAACCGGTATGGCGGCCGGTTCGCTTGCCGGTCCGGTTTTCAAAACCTTGGTTTGAAGATGACGAATAATTTTTTGATGAATAAATGGTCCACCTCTTGATTATGTTTTAGTCATTGTTTTGAAAACCGGACCGGACCGGACCGGCCGGTTCAACCGGTTAAACCGGGAACCGGGGTGGATTCCGGTTTTTAAGACCAAAAAAACCGCTTGACACATGAACCGCTAAAAACCGGCGGTTCTTTACGGTTTGCGGTTCAACCGCACCGGTTTTAAGGCTCTACGAACCGGTTTTCCTTTTATTTAATATTTTTTTTTCTTTTTTTAAATACTGAAAATGGAAACAGATTACAGATCGTATTCGTTAGGTTTATCATTTATGTGTTTAACGCCTCAGTGCCTCACGCAGTCACGCTCCTCCGACCAAGAATCCGCGCTCCTCCGACCAAGCATCCGTTCCCGATTTCCCTCTCTTCTGCCGGCGATTGGTCTTTGGCATTTGCTCCTCCGGCAGCGACCGGCGATTGCATTGCTACTGTCTGCGTGAATTCGACACTCCCGACTCCCGACTCCCGACTCCCGACTCCCGACTCCCGACTCCCGACTCCCGACTCCCGACTCCCGACTCCCGACTCCCGACTCCCGACTCCCGACTCCCGACTCCCGACTCCCGACTCCCGACTCCCGACTCCCGACTCCCGACTCCCGACTGACTACTCCTCACCACGGTAATGTATTTGCTAATGATTCCGGTTTTATGATTTGCTTCTCTTGCATTGCTGCTATTGATTTCAGTTAGTTCTAGTTACAATCTTTTATTGGGTTTTCTGATTTTACAGTTGATTCTAGTTACCTCAGTTTTAGGTTGAGCAAATTGATGAAATTGGTTAATGTGGATTCTAGTTACCTATGAGTTTGCTACTGATTTACAGTTGATTTCAGTTGAGCAAATTGATGAAATTGGTTACAATCTTTTCTTGGTTACAAATTGATGAAATTGGTTACAGTGGATGTTGGGTTTTATCACTTTATGATTAATGGTTTATGTTGATTTTGTTTTCATTGTAGACTATGAGTAATCCAGGTTCAAGCTCAAACCCATCCGAAAGACAGTCAAATACAAACCCCTCTAGTCAACAAGCTTCTACTCAACCAAATGTTCGATCAAAAAGAGATATAGCTTGGAAGTATATTACTGAAATTCGAGATGAAAATGGAAAAAAGTCATATTTCTGTGATTTTTGTAAAAAAAACTTTTCATGGTGGAGGTATCAATAGAATGAAGCAACACCTTGCTCAAGTGAAAGGTAGTATTTCAAAATGTTCGAATGTTCCTGGAGATGTCAAGTTTCTCATACAAGGTTCATTGGATGAAAATGCCGAAAAAGCAAAAGAGAAACGTGTTGGTGATACTTCGGGGATGAATCTTGATGATGAAGATGATGAGGTTCAAATACTCGACCAACATGCAACTCAAAAAAAAGATGGAAAGAGAAAAGCTCCTCCTACCTCCCAAAATGTGACATCTGTTTTCAAACGAGGTGTGCACGACCCTTCTCAACCTTCGATTAAAGCAGCTTTGCTGAGTAAGGAAAGATGGCATGCTACAGATTTAGCTCTTGCTATGTGGTTTTATGATTCTTGCATACCTATGAATGCTGTAAATTCTCCACTTTTCCAAATAGCAATGAGCAAAGTAGCTAGTATGGGTCATGGATACACTGGACCTTCATATCATGCTATGCGTGTCTCGTTGTTGAGAGATGCAAAACAATCTGTACAACTTATAGTTGATTCTTATAGACGTTACTGGGCTGATAATGGATGTACAATTATGGGTGACGGGTGGCGGGATACAAGACAAAGACCCCTTATTAATTTTATGGTGTATTGTGCAAAGGGGATTTCCTTCATCAAATCAGTTGATGCATCAGATATCGAGAGTAATGCATAGACGATATGCAACTTATTTACTGAGATTGTTGAGATTGTTGGTCATAAGAATGTAGTTCATTTAGTCACTGATAATGCTGCAAATTATAAGGCTGCCGGAAAATTGTTATGTGAGAAATATCCTTCTATTTGTTGGTCGCCTTGTGCAGCTCATTGTATGAACTTGATTATGAAGGACATAGCGGGGATGCCTGAAGTGGCTGACTTGGTTACACTTGCATCGAGGATTACAGTTTTTATTTATAACCACAAATGGCCATTAAATTGGTTACGAAAAAGTCCTGGATGGACAGAGATTATTCGCCCCGGTGCCACTCGTTTTGGTACCGCATTTATTGCATTGAAGAGTTTGAGTGATCACAAACATGATTTGCAAGCTATGGTCACCTCCCCGGATTATAAAAAAGTGATTAAGTTGGATAAAGCCAAAGAAGTTAAGCTCATCATATTGAATGAAAGATTTTGGAATAATTGTGCTATCATAGTAAAGGTGATGACTCCAATGTTGAGACTTTTGCGAATTTGTGATTCGGATGAGAAACCTGCTATAGGTATAATTTTGTTGTTATATTTTTTTGTATTCATTAATCAATTTTACAAATATATTAACATTTTTATTATTTTAATTATGTTCTTTTAGGTTATGTGTATGAAGGGATGTATAGGGCAAAAAAAGGAATTAAGAAACTTTTTCGCAACAATACAGGGTTGTATAAACCTTATACCGACATCATTAAAAATCGTTGGGATAGGATGTTACGTAAGAGTCTTCATGCTGCTGGTTATTGGTTAAATCCAGTATTTCAATATGATCAAGAAAGTTTTTGCACGAAACCAGAGGTGGTTGCGGGGGTTATCGATATGATTGAGCGTTATAGTAAGATCGGTAATGTCGATGCTCTAGCTCTCATGAACCAACTAAACTTGTTTCGTGAGCATGAAGGTAGTTTTGGTGGATCACTTGCTTCTTCTTCTTACAGAACCACTCGTCCTGGTAATATGCTTTCCAAGTTTTTATTAATGATGAATTATAGTAAAAACATTATAATATTTTTTTCTTATTTTCGGTTAGATGAACGGTGGAGATTACATGGTGGAGCTGCTCCGGCGTTGCAAAAGTTTGCCATTCGAATTTTAAGCCAAACTGCTTCTTCTTCTGGGTGTGAGCGGAATTGGAGTGTCTTTGAAAGAATCCACACTAAAAGAAGAAATCGGTTGGAGCACCAAAGGCTTAATGACCTTGTTTATGTTCATTATAACTTGCGTCTGCAAAACAGGTATCTTTTTCAAACTTGTTTCAACTTTCTTTTTTATGTTTACAAGTATAATAATATTTTTTCTAGGCTCAAGGATAACAAAAGGTCCTATGATCCGGTCGATTATGAGAGCATTGATAATATTGATTTTTGGGTGGTCGATGAAATACCGGAAGGGGAATTAAATTATAACGACTTGGAGAATATGATTGAAGAAGAGCCACCAAACTACAATGAATCAACAACTTTTGATTCGCAAGCTTCTCAAGGTTAGTTTTTTATGTTATTTTATCAATATGATGGTTATTTTTCTATTTAGGTTTACTAAAATTGAATTTGTATTTGATATTGAAGAAAATGAAGAAAATGAAGAAGATGATGATGGAGTTGCGTTAGAAGAACTTGACATTGATTCCTTTACATGAAGATTACGTTATGATCGAGTTTGGATTTTGATACATTAGTTTTATGGTATTTTGATGTTGATATCATGAACGTTGTGTGTTTTGATATTTTTATTCAATGATGAAGACTATTTTCATTGATATTTTTAGTTTATATTTATTTGGTATTTTTTGAATTTTTTATAATTTTTATAATAATTATTACGTAATAATGACGTCATCCGGTTTTTTTGACCGGTCCGACCGGTTGAACCAGTTGAACCATCGAACCGGTATGGCGGCCGGTTCGCTTGCCGGTCCGGTTTTCAAAACCTTGGTTTGAAGATGACGAATAATTTTTTGATGAATAAATGGTCCACCTCTTGATTATGTTTTAGTCATTGTTTTGAAAACCGGACCGGACCGGACCGGCCGGTTCAACCGGTTAAACCGGGAACCGGGGTGGATTCCGGTTTTTAAGACCAAAAAAACCGCTTGACACATGAACCGCTAAAAACCGGCGGTTCTTTACGGTTTGCGGTTCAACCGCACCGGTTTTAAGGCTCTACGAACCGGTTTTCCTTTTATTTAATATTTTTTTTTCTTTTTTTAAATACTGAAAATGGAAACAGATTACAGATCGTATTCGTTAGGTTTATCATTTATGTGTTTAACGCCTCAGTGCCTCACGCAGTCACGCTCCTCCGACCAAGAATCCGCGCTCCTCCGACCAAGCATCCGTTCCCGATTTCCCTCTCTTCTGCCGGCGATTGGTCTTTGGCATTTGCTCCTCCGGCAGCGACCGGCGATTGCATTGCTACTGTCTGCGTGAATTCGACACTCCCGACTCCCGACTCCCGACTCCCGACTCCCGACTCCCGACTCCCGACTCCCGACTCCCGACTCCCGACTCCCGACTCCCGACTCCCGACTCCCGACTCCCGACTCCCGACTCCCGACTCCCGACTCCCGACTCCCGACTCCCGACTCCCGACTCCCGACTGACTACTCCTCACCACGGTAATGTATTTGCTAATGATTCCGGTTTTATGATTTGCTTCTCTTGCATTGCTGCTATTGATTTCAGTTAGTTCTAGTTACAATCTTTTATTGGGTTTTCTGATTTTACAGTTGATTCTAGTTACCTCAGTTTTAGGTTGAGCAAATTGATGAAATTGGTTAATGTGGATTCTAGTTACCTATGAGTTTGCTACTGATTTACAGTTGATTTCAGTTGAGCAAATTGATGAAATTGGTTACAATCTTTTCTTGGTTACAAATTGATGAAATTGGTTACAGTGGATGTTGGGTTTTATCACTTTATGATTAATGGTTTATGTTGATTTTGTTTTCATTGTAGACTATGAGTAATCCAGGTTCAAGCTCAAACCCATCCGAAAGACAGTCAAATACAAACCCCTCTAGTCAACAAGCTTCTACTCAACCAAATGTTCGATCAAAAAGAGATATAGCTTGGAAGTATATTACTGAAATTCGAGATGAAAATGGAAAAAAGTCATATTTCTGTGATTTTTGTAAAAAAACTTTTCATGGTGGAGGTATCAATAGAATGAAGCAACACCTTGCTCAAGTGAAAGGTAGTATTTCAAAATGTTCGAATGTTCCTGGAGATGTCAAGTTTCTCATACAAGGTTCATTGGATGAAAATGCCGAAAAAGCAAAAGAGAAACGTGTTGGTGATACTTCGGGGATGAATCTTGATGATGAAGATGATGAGGTTCAAATACTCGACCAACATGCAACTCAAAAAAAAGATGGAAAGAGAAAAGCTCCTCCTACCTCCCAAAATGTGACATCTGTTTTCAAACGAGGTGTGCACGACCCTTCTCAACCTTCGATTAAAGCAGCTTTGCAAAGTAAGGAAAGATGGCATGCTACAGATTTAGCTCTTGCTATGTGGTTTTATGATTCTTGCATACCTATGAATGCTGTAAATTCTCCACTTTTCCAAATAGCAATGAGCAAAGTAGCTAGTATGGGTCATGGATACACTGGACCTTCATATCATGCTATGCGTGTCTCGTTGTTGAGAGATGCAAAAAAATCTGTACAACTTATAGTTGATTCTTATAGACGTTACTGGGCTGATAATGGATGTACAATTATGGGTGACGGGTGGCGGGATACAAGACAAAGACCCCTTATTAATTTTATGGTGTATTGTGCAAAGGGGATTTCCTTCATCAAATCAGTTGATGCATCAGATATCGAGAGTAATGCACAGACGATATGCAACTTATTTACTGAGATTGTTGAGATTGTTGGTCATAAGAATGTAGTTCATTTAGTCACTGATAATGCTGCAAATTATAAGGCTGCCGGAAAATTGTTATGTGAGAAATATCCTTTTATTTGTTGGTCGCCTTGTGCAGCTCATTGTATGAACTTGATTATGAAGGACATAGCGGGGATGCCTGAAGTGGCTGATTTGGTTACACTTGCATCGAGGATTACAGTTTTTATTTATAACCACAAATGGCCATTAAATTGGTTACGAAAAAGACCTGGATGGACAGAGATTATTCGCCCCGGTGCCACTCGTTTTGGTACCGCATTTATTGCATTGAAGAGTTTGAGTGATCACAAACATGATTTGCAAGCTATGGTCACCTCCCCGGATTATAAAAAAGTGATTAAGTTGGATAAAGCCAAAGAAGTTAAGCTCATCATATTGAATGAAAGATTTTGGAATAATTGTGCTATCATAGTAAAGGTGATGACTCCAATGTTGAGACTTTTGCGAATTTGTGATTCGGATGAGAAACCTGCTATAGGTATAATTTTGTTGTTATATTTTTTTGTATTCATTAATCAATTTTACAAATATATTAACATTTTTATTATTTTAATTATGTTCTTTTAGGTTATGTGTATGAAGGGATGTATAGGGCAAAAAAAGGAATTAAGAAACTTTTTCGCAACAATACAGGGTTGTATAAACCTTATACCGACATCATTAAAAATCGTTGGGATAGGATGTTACGTAAGAGTCTTCATGCTGCTGGTTATTGGTTAAATCCACTATTTCAATATGATCAAGAAAGTTTTTGCACGAAACCAGAGGTGGTTGCGGGGGTTATCGATATGATTGAGCGTTATAGTAAGATCGGTAATGTCGATGCTCTAGCTCTCATGAACCAACTAAACTTGTTTCGTGAGCATGAAGGTAGTTTTGGTGGATCACTTGCTTCTTCTTCTTACAGAACCACTCGTCCTGGTAATATGCTTTCCAAGTTTTTATTAATGATGAATTATAGTAAAAACATTATAATATTTTTTTCTTATTTTCGGTTAGATGAACGGTGGAGATTACATGGTGGAGCTGCTCCGGCGTTGCAAAAGTTTGCCATTCGAATTTTAAGCCAAACTGCTTCTTCTTCCGGGTGTGAGCGGAATTGGAGTGTCTTTGAAAGAATCCACACTAAAAGAAGAAATCGGTTGGAGCACCAAAGGCTTAATGACCTTGTTTATGTTCATTATAACTTGCGTCTGCAAAACAGGTATCTTTTTCAAACTTGTTTCAACTTTCTATTTTATGTTTACAAGTATAATAATATTTTTTCTAGGCTCAAGGATAACAAAAGGTCCTATGATCCGGTCGATTATGAGAGCATTGATAATATTGATTTTTGGGTGGTCGATGAAATACCGGAAGGGGAATTAAATTATAACGACTTGGAGAATATGATTGAAGAAGAGCCACCAAACTACAATGAATCAACAACTTTTGATTCGCAAGCTTCTCAAGGTTAGTTTTTTATGTTATTTTATCAATATGATGGTTATTTTTCTATTTAGGTTTACTAAAATTGAATTTGTATTTGATATTGAAGAAAATGAAGAAGATGATGATGGAGTTGCGTTAGAAGAACTTGACATTGATTCCTTTACATGAAGATTACGTTATGATCGAGTTTGGATTTTGATACATTAGTTTTATGGTATTTTGATGTTGATATCATGAACGTTGTGTGTTTTGATATTTTTATTCAATGATGAAGACTATTTTCATTGATATTTTTAGTTTATATTTATTTGGTATTTTTTGAATTTTTTATAATTTTTATAATAATTATTACGTAATAATGACGTCATCCGGTTTTTTTGACCGGTCCGACCGGTTGAACCAGTTGAACCATCGAACCGGTATGGCGGCCGGTTCGCTTGCCGGTCCGGTTTTCAAAACCTTGGTTTGAAGATGACGAATAATTTTTTGATGAATAAATGGTCCACCTCTTGATTATGTTTTAGTCATTGTTTTGAAAACCGGACCGGACCGGCCGGTTCAACCGGTTAAACCGGGAACCGGGGTGGATTCCGGTTTTTAAGACCAAAAAAACCGCTTGACACATGAACCGCTAAAAACCGGCGGTTCTTTACGGTTTGCGGTTCAACCGCACCGGTTTTAAGGCTCTACGAACCGGTTTTCCTTTTATTTAATATTTTTTTTTCTTTTTTTAAATACTGAAAATGGAAACAGATTACAGATCGTATTCGTTAGGTTTATCATTTATGTGTTTAACGCCTCAGTGCCTCACGCAGTCACGCTCCTCCGACCAAGAATCCGCGCTCCTCCGACCAAGCATCCGTTCCCGATTTCCCTCTCTTCTGCCGGCGATTGGTCTTTGGCATTTGCTCCTCCGGCAGCGACCGGCGATTGCATTGCTGCTGTCTGCGTGAATTCGACACTCCCGACTCCCGACTCCCGACTCCCGACTCCCGACTCCCGACTCCCGACTCCCGACTCCCGACTCCCGACTCCCGACTCCCGACTCCCGACTCCCGACTCCCGACTCCCGACTCCCGACTCCCGACTCCCGACTCCCGACTCCCGACTCCCGACTCCCGACTCCCGACTGACTACTCCTCACCACGGTAATGTATTTGCTAATGATTCCGGTTTTATGATTTGCTCCTCTTGCATTGCTGCTATTGATTTCAGTTAGTTCTAGTTACAATCTTTTATTGGGTTTTATGATTTTACAGTTGATTCTAGTTACCTCAGTTTTAGGTTGAGCAAATTGATGAAATTGGTTAATGTGGATTCTAGTTACCTATGAGTTTGCTACTGATTTACAGTTGATTTCAGTTGAGCAAATTGATGAAATTGGTTACAATCTTTTCTTGGTTACAAATTGATGAAATTGGTTACAGTGGATGTTGGGTTTTATCACTTTATGATTAATGGTTTATGTTGATTTTGTTTTCATTGTAGACTATGAGTAATCCAGGTTCAAGCTCAAACCCATCCGAAAGACAGTCAAATACAAACCCCTCTAGTCAACAAGCTTCTACTCAACCAAATGTTCGATCAAAAAGAGATATAGCTTGGAAGTATATTACTGAAATTCGAGATGAAAATGGAAAAAAGTCATATTTCTGTGATTTTTGTAAAAAAACTTTTCATGGTGGAGGTATCAATAGAATGAAGCAACACCTTGCTCAAGTGAAAGGTAGTATTTCAAAATGTTCGAATGTTCCTGGAGATGTCAAGTTTCTCATACAAGGTTCATTGGATGAAAATGCCGAAAAAGCAAAAGAGAAACGTGTTGGTGATACTTCGGGGATGAATCTTGATGATGAAGATGATGAGGTTCAAATACTCGACCAACATGCAACTAAAAAAAAAGATGGAAAGAGAAAAGCTCCTCCTACCTCCCAAAATGTGACATCTGTTTTCAAACGAGGTGTGCACGACCCTTCTCAACCTTCGATTAAAGCAGCTTTGCAAAGTAAGGAAAGATGGCATGCTACAGATTTAGCTCTTGCTATGTGGTTTTATGATTCTTGCATACCTATGAATGCTGTAAATTCTCCACTTTTCCAAATAGCAATGAGCAAAGTAGCTAGCATGGGTCATGGATACACTGGACCTTCATATCATGCTATGCGTGTCTCGTTGTTGAGAGATGCAAAAAAATCTGTACAACTTATAGTTGATTCTTATAGACGTTACTGGGCTGATAATGGATGTACAATTATGGGTGACGGGTGGCGGGATACAAGACAAAGACCCCTTATTAATTTTATGGTGTATTGTGCAAAGGGGATTTCCTTCATCAAATCAGTTGATGCATCAGATATCGAGAGTAATGCACAGACGATATGCAACTTATTTACTGAGATTGTTGAGATTGTTGGTCATAAGAATGTAGTTCATTTAGTCACTGATAATGCTGCAAATTATAAGGCTGCCGGAAAATTGTTATGTGAGAAATATCCTTCTATTTGTTGGTCGCCTTGTGCAGCTCATTGTATGAACTTGATTATGAAGGACATAGCGGGGATGCCTGAAGTGGCTGATTTGGTTACACTTGCATCGAGGATTACAGTTTTTATTTATAACCACAAATGGCCATTAAATTGGTTACGAAAAAGACCTGGATGGACAGAGATTATTCGCCCCGGTGCCACTCGTTTTGGTACCGCATTTATTGCATTGAAGAGTTTGAGTGATCACAAACATGATTTGCAAGCTATGGTCACCTCCCCGGATTATAAAAAAGTGATTAAGTTGGATAAAGCCAAAGAAGTTAAGCTCATCATATTGAATGAAAGATTTTGGAATAATTGTGCTATCATAGTAAAGGTGATGACTCCAATGTTGAGACTTTTGCGAATTTGTGATTCGGATGAGAAACCTGCTATAGGTATAATTTTGTTGTTATATTTTTTTGTATTCATTAATCAATTTTACAAATATATTAACATTTTTATTATTTTAATTATGTTCTTTTAGGTTATGTGTATGAAGGGATGTATAGGGCAAAAAAAGGAATTAAGAAACTTTTTCGCAACAATACAGGGTTGTATAAACCTTATACCGACATCATTAAAAATCGTTGGGATAGGATGTTACGTAAGAGTCTTCATGCTGCTGGTTATTGGTTAAATCCACTATTTCAATATGATCAAGAAAGTTTTTGCACGAAACCAGAGGTGGTTGCGGGGGTTATCGATATGATTGAGCGTTATAGTAAGATCGGTAATGTCGATGCTCTAGCTCTCATGAACCAACTAAACTTGTTTCGTGAGCATGAAGGTAGTTTTGGTGGATCACTTGCTTCTTCTTCTTACAGAACCACTCGTCCTGGTAATATGCTTTCCAAGTTTTTATTAATGATGAATTATAGTAAAAACATTATAATATTTTTTTCTTATTTTCGGTTAGATGAACGGTGGAGATTACATGGTGGAGCTGCTCCGGCGTTGCAAAAGTTTGCCATTCGAATTTTAAGCCAAACTGTTTCTTCTTCCGGGTGTGAGCGGAATTGGAGTGTCTTTGAAAGAATCCACACTAAAAGAAGAAATCGGTTGGAGCACCAAAGGCTTAATGACCTTGTTTATGTTCATTATAACTTGCGTCTGCAAAACAGGTATCTTTTTCAAACTTGTTTCAACTTTCTTTTTTATGTTTACAAGTATAATAATATTTTTTCTAGGCTCAAGGATAACAAAAGGTCCTATGATCCGGTCGATTATGAGAGCATTGATAATATTGATTTTTGGGTGGTCGATGAAATACCGGAAGGGGAATTAAATTATAACGACTTGGAGAATATGATTGAAGAAGAGCCACCAAACTACAATGAATCAACAACTTTTGATTCGCAAGCTTCTCAAGGTTAGTTTTTTATGTTATTTTATCAATATGATGGTTATTTTTCTATTTAGGTTTACTAAAATTGAATTTGTATTTGATATTGAAGAAAATGAAGAAGATGATGATGGAGTTGCGTTAGAAGAACTTGACATTGATTCCTTTACATGAAGATTACGTTATGATCGAGTTTGGATTTTGATACATTAGTTTTATGGTATTTTGATGTTGATATCATGAACGTTGTGTGTTTTGATATTTTTATTCAATGATGAAGACTATTTTCATTGATATTTTTAGTTTATATTTATTTGGTATTTTTTGAATTTTTTATAATTTTTATAATAATTATTACGTAATAATGACGTCATCCGGTTTTTTTGACCGGTCCGACCGGTTGAACCAGTTGAACCATCGAACCGGTATGGCGGCCGGTTCGCTTGCCGGTCCGGTTTTCAAAACCTTGGTTTGAAGATGACGAATAATTTTTTGATGAATAAATGGTCCACCTCTTGATTATGTTTTAGTTATTGTTTTGAAAACCGGACCGGACCGGCCGGTTCAACCGGTTAAACCGGGAACCGGGGTGGATTCCGGTTTTTAAGACCAAAAAAACCGCTTGACACATGAACCGCTAAAAACCGGCGGTTCTTTACGGTTTGCGGTTCAACCGCACCGGTTTTAAGGCTCTACGATCCGGTTTTCCTTTTATTTAATATTTTTTTTCTTTTTTTAAATACTGAAAATGGAAACAGATTACAGATCGTATTCGTTAGGTTTATCATTTATGTGTTTAACGCCTCAGTGCCTCACGCAGTCACGCTCCTCCGACCAAGAATCCGCGCTCCTCCGACCAAGCATCCGTTCCCGATTTCCCTCTCTTCTGCCGGCGATTGGTCTTTGGCATTTGCTCCTCCGGCAGCGACCGGCGATTGCATTGCTGCTGTCTGCGTGAATTCGACACTCCCGACTCCCGACTCCCGACTCCCGACTCCCGACTCCCGACTCCCGACTCCCGACTCCCGACTCCCGACTCCCGACTCCCGACTCCCGACTCCCGACTCCCGACTCCCGACTCCCGACTCCCGACTCCCGACTCCCGACTCCCGACTCCCGACTCCCGACTGACTACTCCTCACCACGGTAATGTATTTGCTAATGATTCCGGTTTTATGATTTGCTTCTCTTGCATTGCTGCTATTGATTTCAGTTAGTTCTAGTTACAATCTTTTATTGGGTTTTCTGATTTTACAGTTGATTCTAGTTACCTCAGTTTTAGGTTGAGCAAATTGATGAAATTGGTTAATGTGGATTCTAGTTACCTATGAGTTTGCTACTGATTTACAGTTGATTTCAGTTGAGCAAATTGATGAAATTGGTTACAATCTTTTCTTGGTTACAAATTGATGAAATTGGTTACAGTGGATGTTGGGTTTTATCACTTTATGATTAATGGTTTATGTTGATTTTGTTTTCATTGTAGACTATGAGTAATCCAGGTTCAAGCTCAAACCCATCCGAAAGACAGTCAAATACAAACCCCTCTAGTCAACAAGCTTCTACTCAACCAAATGTTCGATCAAAAAGAGATATAGCTTGGAAGTATATTACTGAAATTCGAGATGAAAATGGAAAAAAGTCATATTTCTGTGATTTTTGTAAAAAAACTTTTCATGGTGGAGGTATCAATAGAATGAAGCAACACCTTGCTCAAGTGAAAGGTAGTATTTCAAAATGTTCGAATGTTCCTGGAGATGTCAAGTTTCTCATACAAGGTTCATTGGATGAAAATGCCGAAAAAGCAAAAGAGAAACGTGTTGGTGATACTTCGGGGATGAATCTTGATGATGAAGATGATGAGGTTCAAATACTCGACCAACATGCAACTCAAAAAAAAGATGGAAAGAGAAAAGCTCCTCCTACCTCCCAAAATGTGACATCTGTTTTCAAACGAGGTGTGCACGACCCTTCTCAACCTTCGATTAAAGCAGCTTTGCAAAGTAAGGAAAGATGGCATGCTACAGATTTAGCTCTTGCTATGTGGTTTTATGATTCTTGCATACCTATGAATGCTGTAAATTCTCCACTTTTCCAAATAGCAATGAGCAAAGTAGCTAGTATGGGTCATGGATACACTGGACCTTCATATCATGCTATGCGTGTCTCGTTGTTGAGAGATGCAAAAAAATCTGTACAACTTATAGTTGATTCTTATAGACGTTACTGGGCTGATAATGGATGTACAATTATGGGTGACGGGTGGCGGGATACAAGACAAAGACCCCTTATTAATTTTATGGTGTATTGTGCAAAGGGGATTTCCTTCATCAAATCAGTTGATGCATCAGATATCGAGAGTAATGCACAGACGATATGCAACTTATTTACTGAGATTGTTGAGATTGTTGGTCATAAGAATGTAGTTCATTTAGTCACTGATAATGCTGCAAATTATAAGGCTGCCGGAAAATTGTTATGTGAGAAATATCCTTCTATTTGTTGGTCGCCTTGTGCAGCTCATTGTATGAACTTGATTATGAAGGACATAGCGGGGATGCCTGAAGTGGCTGATTTGGTTACACTTGCATCGAGGATTACAGTTTTTATTTATAACCACAAATGGCCATTAAATTGGTTACGAAAAAGACCTGGATGGACAGAGATTATTCGCCCCGGTGCCACTCGTTTTGGTACCGCATTTATTGCATTGAAGAGTTTGAGTGATCACAAACATGATTTGCAAGCTATGGTCACCTCCCCGGATTATAAAAAAGTGATTAAGTTGGATAAAGCCAAAGAAGTTAAGCTCATCATATTGAATGAAAGATTTTGGAATAATTGTGCTATCATAGTAAAGGTGATGACTCCAATGTTGAGACTTTTGCGAATTTGTGATTCGGATGAGAAACCTGCTATAGGTATAATTTTGTTGTTATATTTTTTTGTATTCATTAATCAATTTTACAAATATATTAACATTTTTATTATTTTAATTATGTTCTTTTAGGTTATGTGTATGAAGGGATGTATAGGGCAAAAAAAGGAATTAAGAAACTTTTTCGCAACAATACAGGGTTGTATAAACCTTATACCGACATCATTAAAAATCGTTGGGATAGGATGTTACGTAAGAGTCTTCATGCTGCTGGTTATTGGTTAAATCCACTATTTCAATATGATCAAGAAAGTTTTTGCACGAAACCAGAGGTGGTTGCGGGGGTTATCGATATGATTGAGCGTTATAGTAAGATCGGTAATGTCGATGCTCTAGCTCTCATGAACCAACTAAACTTGTTTCGTGAGCATGAAGGTAGTTTTGGTGGATCACTTGCTTCTTCTTCTTACAGAACCACTCGTCCTGGTAATATGCTTTCCAAGTTTTTATTAATGATGAATTATAGTAAAAACATTATAATATTTTTTTCTTATTTTCGGTTAGATGAACGGTGGAGATTACATGGTGGAGCTGCTCCGGCGTTGCAAAAGTTTGCCATTCGAATTTTAAGCCAAACTGCTTCTTCTTCCGGGTGTGAGCGGAATTGGAGTGTCTTTGAAAGAATCCACACTAAAAGAAGAAATCGGTTGGAGCACCAAAGGCTTAATGACCTTGTTTATGTTCATTATAACTTGCGTCTGCAAAACAGGTATCTTTTTCAAACTTGTTTCAACTTTCTTTTTTATGTTTACAAGTATAATAATATTTTTTCTAGGCTCAAGGATAACAAAAGGTCCTATGATCCGGTCGATTATGAGAGCATTGATAATATTGATTTTTGGGTGGTCGATGAAATACCGGAAGGGGAATTAAATTATAACGACTTGGAGAATATGATTGAAGAAGAGCCACCAAACTACAATGAATCAACAACTTTTGATTCGCAAGCTTCTCAAGGTTAGTTTTTTATGTTATTTTATCAATATGATGGTTATTTTTCTATTTAGGTTTACTAAAATTGAATTTGTATTTGATATTGAAGAAAATGAAGAAGATGATGATGGAGTTGCGTTAGAAGAACTTGACATTGATTCCTTTACATGAAGATTACGTTATGATCGAGTTTGGATTTTGATACATTAGTTTTATGGTATTTTGATGTTGATATCATGAACGTTGTGTGTTTTGATATTTTTATTCAATGATGAAGACTATTTTCATTGATATTTTTAGTTTATATTTATTTGGTATTTTTTGAATTTTTTATAATTTTTATAATAATTATTACGTAATAATGACGTCATCCCGTTTTTTTGACCGGTCCGACCGGTTGAACCAGTTGAACCATCGAACCGATATGGCGGCCGGTTCGCTTGCCGGTCCGGTTTTCAAAACCTTGGTTTTAGTCGAAGAAGATGGTTTATAATAATGATTTACTTTAACAGTAGTAATATCAATTCTCAAGAACATGTGTATTATGGTCGAATTCATTAAATAGAATGGTATGTTTTTCACTTTTTTTTGTGAGGTGACTTTTACCGTATGTGACGAAAGCAGTGGGTCATCAAGCTGTATATTTTTAATGGTGTGGTACTTCAATCAATAGTTTCCTGTCGGTGTATATTTTCATTTTATTGAATACTTTTTTATGATGAATATATATGTTTCTTTCGAGGGACGATAATTGTATTCTTATTAACATGATTGTTTGACAACTTTTTTATTAGCGATTTAAACAAATACCACAACATAAGATACATTTCATTAGATAGATCATTACACATTTTAATTTTTCTTAAAACCATGTTTTATTTTCGAAATAATGATTTCATTTCATAACAAACAATGTGTCGGCTACAATAATAAATTTGGGGGGGGGGGGGGGGGGGGGGGTGAAGGGGCCAGCAAGTAGCTTTCTTTCGACTATCTAGCAAACGTTCGTTTTGAAAAATAGTTGAAACGCGACGAATATTTTACATTCGGCGATTATTTTCTCAACTCGTACAAAGCGACGAACCGAATACATACGACTACTTAGTGGTGCATCTGGGCAATGCGGCGACTAATAATGATGGGGGAAGCAAATTCCGACGATTAGTTTTCTTTGGGTATGATTTTTTCGGTTTTCAGGTAATTCGATTTGATAAGTCATATAATAGTATCATTTACGATTAAGGGGATAATTAATATCTACAAATAATTTCTTTGCTTTAATAATAAAGTAAATTATGGTTTAGGTTAAAAATAAAAGTACGTAAAACTCAAAAAAGTATATATAATATTTCACATCCAATCTTAACTTTTTTATAATAATGTATTAATTTAAAAATTATCATACAATAAGTTCGCTACCAAAGTCTAAACCAAAATTCTCAAAAACTATTAAATAATATATAACTAAATATGTAGCAAGTCATAGCTACGATAGTACCACACTTCAACCTACAAAACAATTACATTTTTTCATATTTTCCTTTGCAATAAGTCATTAATACTCTAAGTTTGTAAAATCCAAGAAGCATGAACCAAGAATGCAAGAATTATGGTCAATACGCATGATACATAAAAAGCGTGAAAAATGTTGACTTTTATAGAAACCTAAGTCCAAATAGTAGGACCATGAAACTTGAGCCAAAGCATGGACTAAACATCCAAGTTAATTACGAATACATGGACAAAATGTAAAAGTTATTTTGTTCCTATTGCAATTTTAGTTTTTTACTTTATCATTACTTCAGACATATTTTCACAATCCATACTATACATACAAAACAATTTTCAATTTACTGTAAATAGTCGATTAATCACTTCACAGAAGAATCCACCGAACATTCTTGCACTTTAATTACTTGGATCAACATGTTGGTTGTATTCTACATTATAATCCCTCATTCTACAACCAAAACTTACCATTTTTGTAAAATTCAAAAGACTTATTAACACCAAAAGTCGTACATCCAGACTAGTGAATAGTGAAATCAACATCCATTGTGACCTTCCCAAGTAACTACCTTTTAAACATTCCACCAGTATATAACTCATGTTCATCCTCCATAGGGTCTGGAACGCTCTTGGTTCTCATACACTCCACCTAACTACTAATAATAGTTGAAAAGATATGTTGGTCTTTATCCCGTTACATGACCTAGCAAAACAGATTAGAATCATAAGAAAGAGATAAATTATAACAGAATTAAAGAAATAAGGTCGTTGAACTATAACAGTTAATGAGTGAAATTAACATAAATTTAGATTTAGATCCATGATATTACTAAAAATACTTTGAGAAGAAGTTAAAAAACCACGTTTTTTTGGTTTTTCAGGTACTGGAAACTTCTATGCAACTTACATCTTCTCGGTGGTCATTGTTGCAGGATAGGTGGCTCCCAGATAGCAAAACTTCCATGTGTGACTTACAAACATATCACAGTAAAGGGGCATGTTTGACTACAATTCACCTTGAATCTGGATAGAAATATCTATTTATCCTATTGATATCAACTTCCCTATGATGATGCATCCCCTTGACCCTTGTACATGCAGCAAAAAACATATTGTCGAGGTTGGAGCACTTAGTTAAGAACAATGGCGACAGGAACCTGGAGGGTAAACATGTCATTATGTAGAAAAAGATGGTGCCTTAGGGGTAGAAGCAGAGTGCAACTCAAGCATCCTGCAAGAACATGGTGTGGTACACGATCAAGGATTATTGTATTAAAAATACCAGTAATTCTGAAAGTAGTAGTTGTAAACAAAAATGAATCAAAAAGAACAAAGAAAAGCCAACAGAAGTACCTATGAACATGTAGATGTTTGATGATGAAATTTTCCTTGTATCTTGATTCTTGATAAAGTTTTTCCTGTTTCTCAACTTCTAAAAACCTGGAAGAAAAAAAAAGACAATATTTGTCCCATTTGCAAGGTTTGAATACGTCCCACAGGAGCAATTAAGTTAGTTTAATAAAAAGTCAAATGTGAATAAAGCAATTGACTAATAAATTTAAAAATAAACTCGATTGTACCTAGGTACACAGTAGTGATAAATCAAAACGTCGACAGCTTTATGCTTAATCAGTGACTTAAGATTAGACAACTAAATTATGAATTCTAAGAAAAAATGGCTTTGATAAACAAATTTTTCATATAACTAATAACATTGTTGAGAAACATCAATCGTTCCACCTCTACTATCTACAGCCCTAAATACCATCCATGTTTCAATATCTTCGAATAATTTCTAAAAATTGCTCCATTTGAAATATCCCCAAATTGAGTGAAGCAGGAATCGCAATGGGGCTTTTCCATCGACAAATTGGGATTTATAGTTTTCAGATTGAAAGCTTTAGCGATTGTGGCTTACCGATTTTGCAATTGGCGAAGGATACCGTGAGATTGAGTCACTGCAGAAATAAAGTCGCAAGGAAGAAAAGTTTGAATGTGAGGAAGAAGGGATGTTCACGGAGGTGTCATCGGATAAAGGGAATCGACGATGCGTTCGTATAGCCGTGATATGAATCGTCCGATGGAGGTCAGGAATCGTTTTGAAGGTTGCGGTGACGATGGTTGTAACTGTGGCGGCCGATGATAGTGGTGGCGATAATGGCTTTAGCGGTATACGGTGGCAAGGATGGCTTTAGCGGCCGATGATGGTGGTGGCGAGGATTGCTTTAGGGTTTAGAGTTGTTGGCGAGGACCATAAAATGAGAAAGGTTGGTCAAGCAATCCTCTAGTACTTAATGTCGCCTAGAGTAATGGGTATAGGGGATTATCCGGCTTTCTTTTGATTGAGATTGCTATTCAAATTTTAAACAACACGTTCACACTTTTTTTTTTAATTTTAAACAACCAGCTCACTTTATCCAGGTTTCTTTTGACCGGCAATCAAACTTACAATCAGCAATCATTGCATTTTGTGTTTTTAAATATTCCTGAATTGAGTATATAATCCCGCTTAAAAATCATGTATTAAGATACTTGTATATTTTTAAGACTTTATGCAATAAGATGCTTGTAATTTATATATGGTTTATAGTATAGTATAGAAGTATAGATATATATATATATATATATATATATATATATATATATATATATATATATATATATATATATATATATATATATATATATATATATATATATATATATATATATATATATATATATATATATATATATATATATATATAGATGTAGGTTCATATGTGGAGACTAATTATTGTGTGAGTGTATGAGACATTCTCAGCCAATCAAATTAAAAGGGCAATTTCGACAATTCCTTTTTTCTATTTATTATATTCTTTAATTAGAGTCCGATTAATATGGTAACCTGATATATACATAACGTAGAAATGGTAGATATCAATAACAAACTTATCAGATTTAATGCAGTGTATTTATTGTCCATTTAATCCCAGCGGTTTCATATTCGACAATATTGGAATTTGTTTGAACATAGTCTGCAAGAAGATGCCTTCATCTATCGAGACACCAGATAATGTTCATTCGCATTCAGGAATAAATGAATTTCAAGATATTGAATATGTATTAATCAAGGTTAGTAATATGTTTTAGACAATTCATGTTCATTCCATTCCTAATATGTTAATGTTCTGTTTGTTTTTGATTTTATTACACATATATTCTTTGTTTTATGATTCACGAGACGGTTTCAGAGATTTGCATCATGAAGAAGGAAATAAAGAATGTTCTGCTTCAACATGATGAAATTATCGAGATATTTGAGGCTAGAAGATTTTGTAAAATCTGCAATGCATTAACCGATCACGATAGCAGAAATTGTCCATATGCGTTAATTTAATTAATATATGTTTTGAAGTTTAGCGTTTTAGAACATTAGTTAAGATCAGCTTCAAATTCTCACGCAATCTTGAACTCGAACGACTTCCTTCCATTCTTCAAACACAGCTCCTATGGATTTTACGAGATCAGCTTCAAGAATTTTCGTATCGCATCTGCTTCAATTCTTGTTTAGTATGCGTGATTTTGGGAGATGATACGTATATGCAATTTACGGGATACGATCATATGGAGTCTACCGGATGTTGACTGTCAAATCCCCAAAATCACGTACCTTCCTTATTTCACTCCTTTGTAAATTCTCTTATTTGCCCTTTTACTTATTTTTAATCCGGTGAATTCTTTTTTTTCTTTTAATTACAATCCTGCCATTATAATCTTTACCATTAATAAGAATGATCTTGTGGTCTTAATTGTCTCATACACTCACACTATAATTGTGTTCCACATTTTATACTAACTCTATATATATATATATATATATATATATATATATATATATATATATATATATATATATATATATATATATATATATATATATATATATATATATATATATATGGTCCCGTTCCGGTGAGGACTCTTTTTTCGGTGAGGACTCGTAAGGACACCTTAAAAAATTGAAAAATATATAAAAAAATACAAATCATAAAATCGAGAATAGTATTATATCATGATCAAAAAAAACTTGGAAAAATAATTTGGATCATTGAGAAACAGTAATGATCCACAAAAAAATTTATTTTGTGGATCATTGTTTCATTATAAAAAAAAATAATGATCCAAAAGTTTTTTTCGAATTTTTTTTCTCCAATATAGTACTATGATCCATTTTATTATTAAAATTTTTTTTCTATTTTTTAAGGTGTCCTCACGAGTCCTCACTTTAAGAAGAGTCCTCACCCGATCGCTAACCTATACATATATATATATATATATATATATATATATATATATATATATATATATATATATATATATATATATATATATATATATATATATATATATATATATATATATATATATATATATATATATATATATATATATATATATATATATATATATAGCAAGTTAGGCTCAAATACAAACAACAATTATTGTGTGAATGTAGGACCAAATATGGAGCCTCCGATCGAAATAATCAATGATTTTAGATTCAATGGTCTAATTGTAAATTTAATATAATTAGTTAATCAGATAAACCCTTATAAATGGTATTTTAGTCTATTAATCAATATTTAGAAAAAGTAAATACCCAATTTATTTGCTAATTTTGTAGGACTTATATTTAATATGTATTTATCTTATTATATAAAATTTATAAATTTATTACATGAATAAAATCTGCAAATTAAAAAACATATATACATATAATGATGATCACATGATACACTGTCATTCTTAAATAATAGAATACCATTCCAGAAAAAAAATACTGTCATTCTTAAAGAATATGAGTATTTTTATATCAATGGTATAAGCATAATGACAAATACATTCAGAAAGAATAAAATCCTACATTCTAAAAGTTATGCTTCTTTATTCAAATAATACACAATTTTTTAATAGTATACATAGTTAAAAGAATACACTTTATTCTTGACGTAATACACTACCATTCTCAAAGAATATAAGAATTATTGAAGAATGCATTAGTTTCATGTTTTCATTCTTAAAGAATAGTACTCTTGCCGTATGTTACTTTCATTATTTCATTCTCAAAGAATATAAGCATTCTTAAGAATGCATTAGTTCAGGCTTTCATTTTTAAAAAAAATACTCTTGTCATATGTTGCTTTCAATATTTCATTATTAAAGAATACAAAATTCTTGGAGAATTCTTCATTACAACACTCTCATTCTTCATTCTTAGCCGACCAACATTTGAGAATACTATCAGAATACAAAATTGAAGAACTCTTATTAAACAGAAGATAAGAGACAACATATTAGAACTATTTTAACTCCAAAATTGACATGAATTTGAACGAACATTGCAATTTCTACAAAAATCTAAGACGATGTTACTGATGGTTTTGTGCAAACAATGAGCTTAAATCCTAAGTTCACATGCACCTTATAAGGTTCTATTTTTTTCTCAAATTGAACCTATAACTAAGACCAAATTAAAATTACAAAAGTATAATTTTATACCTTTTAACCTTTAGAAGCAAGCACCACAATTGTCGTGCCTCTAGTGGCTCACACCCAAGAACTAAGAAAGCTAGATGAGCAAGAGAGAGGAGGAGAGGATCCTTGAAGGAGGCATGAATAATGGGTTGGAGGAGGCCTCTATTTATAGTCTCTTGGTGATAAGCAATAAAGAGTATAACTGCCTTATTTAAGATCGTTATATGATTTTTATCAGATAAAATGATCTGCTTATCACTGCCATAAAAACCCTTATGGGTTTTGAAATCCACAAGGCTCCAAGCCTGTGGTTTTCGTCCAACCCATTAGGTCACCCAAGTTGTCTGTTGCTCAACTATTAAACAATTACAATTCAGTCCATGCACTTTTAATTAATCCAATTAATCCCAAAATTAATTCCAATTAATTTATGATTAATTATTAATTAAATATTATGATTTCTAATTAATATATTATTCCCATAATATATTAATAAATCATTATTTTTCTCTCTTTATTTATCATCTTGTCCTTTGCCAGTTATGAGGGCAACCAAAAGGACTGTGCTGCTGTTAATTCAAGTATACTTCTAAATTATAGTTAGGGCTTAGACACCTTAATCCAACAGTCTCCCACTTTGATAAGTCTATAACTATAATTCCATATAGCTTCTAAATTTGACCAGCAAATTGTAGCTTCCAAAAGCTGCTGCCGAACTCTAACCCAGTCAGTTCTTGTCCCAAGATAAGTGATCGTATGATCCTTTGTTCGACAAGATATCATTCAGACTCGAGGCATGGTCCTCAGTCTGATACTCTGTTTCCCGATTCTTGATTTGTGATGATATAGAACTTCTAATCGAACACATCAATTAGGTTCTGACTGGGCCCAACACTATAAATCATCACCAAATCACCGAGGGGCCCACAAATATTGCTTTTCCCATTAAGGCAAAAGGAACGAATAAACTTTGACTCATATGCTTGTGTCTTTTACTTGTTAAATCGCATATAACAATACATTTTATAACATCGAGTTACCATTGCGTTTACGTATTATCAATGCACAACTGATTTGCAGATTTCAACTCATTTGTCTAGGTTTCAAGATCATAAGATATTATCGTCTCAGAATTACTAGTGACAAATTCCATGAAGTAATTCTCTGAGCGCGGGTTGGTTCAATACTCAAATCTCCATTTCCAAGTACTCATGAATGTTGCAGCAATACTATTGCTATGTCTAACTCCGTAGACAATCTACAACTCAATTCATGACAGTCTTAGTTCGCTACTTACTTCCGAAAGTATGATCGACTGTGGACATCCATCTGAATAATCAAATTATTCGGGAAGTAAAACATGCAAAGTTGAAACACAATAATGTACTATTGACAATTGGCAGTAAACAATACTCATAAATAATTCTCCATTATTTAATCACCAAATTCATTTACATTTCATTGCTACAAATTTCAAGATATCTATCTAATTGCTAAAACTAATATCATCCTTCAGCCCAATGCTCCTTGCATGCTGATAATGTTTAACCCTGCTGAGAGCTTTTATCAGGGGATCTGCAGGATTGTCTTCAGATAATACCCTTTTCACCATGAGATGACCTTCTTCTACTCTATGTATGTGTTGGGTGCAAAGTTCTTCATTTATGATGACTTGGCGGCATGTGGAAGGCCCACTTATGCTTATGGGCTTGTTCACTGGGCTCTTTATTTTGTCTAGACTATAAATAGTGTTATATTCATTATTGTATAGTTAATGATTCTAGAGGGAGTGAGTTATAGTGATAGAGAGAGAAAACACACATAGAAAAACACACATTGTAAAACCCTATTGTCAAACATTGTTGAATCGAATCATTCGACATATTGGATCCTGATTGGTGTCATTCTTATTCCGCATTTATTGTCAAATCGTGACCCAACATTGGTATCAGAGCAAGTCAGCTCAAAAACCTGTTGATATGGGTGCAAAGTTCTACATGTTTAGGACTTGGTGGCATTAGGAAGGCCCGCACATGTTCATGGGCTTGTTTATTGGGCTTATTAGCTATTAGACTATAAATAGTGTTTTTAGTCATTATTGTAGAGTTAATGATTCTAGAGGGAGTGAGTCATAGTGATAGAGATAGAAACACACATAGAAAAACACACATTGTAAAACACTATTGTTAAACCTTTGATCAATACAATCATTCGACTGATTGGATCCTGAATGGTGTCGTTCTTATTCCACATTTATTGTCAAATCATGTCCCAACATTGGTATCAGAGCAAGTCAGCTCAAAAACCTGTTGATAGAGTTCGAATTCGTTTGCTTCAGCTCTAAATCTGAATCGATTCTCGGATTTAGTCTTCCGCATCTGTTGCAAATCTCTACCACCCGTTTTTACTGAAAAGATCCAGTTGAAATACATCAAGATGACTGATTCCACAGCAACTTATGCCAATATGCTTAACTATGCAAACCTTATCGGTTCTGCAACAAAGGCCCCTGTTCTAGTAACTTCTTACTATGATTATTGGGCTGGTCGAATGAAGGATTACCTTATTGGACTGGACAAAGATATATGGAGGTCTGTAACTGAAGGTCCACACACAGACATTGCTGGTCGATTCGTTGTTCCTGACGGAGAAGAAGCCGTTGTTCTTAATGCTACAGACATGAAGAAGCGTGAAAACGATGAGAGGGTCATGCGTGAACTGAGAAGTGGCTTGGGTCCTGATGTCAGCCACCACATTGCTGATGCGAAATCTGCAAAGGAGATGTGGGACAATCTTGAACTCCGCTTCTGAGGAGATAAAATCCTCCATACTAGCAAAGTTCAAGAAATCCTTGCAGACTTCGGGAACTTTAAGCAAGAAGAAAATGAGTCCTTAGAAGCCTGTTATGAACGTTTGAGCAACATGATTTACACACTTGATAAGTATGGGGAAACAAGAAGCCAACAAGAGATAAATATCAAATTTCTCTACAGTCTTCGCAAGGAGTGGAGGCCAATCATGCTCATGGTCAAATCCTATGAGAATATTGAGAAATACAAGCTGGCTGCCCTATACAATGTATTAAAATCACATGAACCCGATGTGGTAGGTCGAAGAAGTGAAATGGCTAGTTCTGGACCACTAGCTCTCTTGTCAAAAGAAGATGAAGAATCAAGTGATGAAGACATTGCTGCCTACATGGTAGATGATAATGGAGATACTGTTGCTCTATATGCCGCCAACAATCGTAGATTCAAGAAACCATTCTTCAAAAACAACTCTGGAAAGCCATTTGTGAAAAACTTTAACAAATCAAACTTCAACTCCAAGCCTAAACCTGAAATATTCACTCCAAAGGAGGAGAACTTAAAATTGTCTACCCCGAAGCCATCTGAAAAACCGGCTTCGGAGTCATCCAAAGAAAAATCTGAAGAGAAGAAGATTTCAGGTGATTCTGGTTATGATTGCAATTATTGTCATGGCAAGAATCATTTTGCAAAAGACTGCATGCTTCGGAAGCAAAACGAAAAGAAACCACAAGTGAAGGATGAAGCATATTACGCAAGAAAAATGGAGGAAGTTAGAGTATGAACCAAAGACGTAGCCTTAATGGCTGCTGATGATCGTCAAGGATCATATCAAGTTTGGTCTTCGGACTCAGATGATGACGAAGTGAGAAAGCCATCTTGTAGTGCTTTCATGGCCTATGATGTCGATAAGAGCTTTCTAAAAGATACTTCGGAGAAATTGAATGATGAGGAAATGATGAAGGTTCAAGCAACTGCGGGTCTTGGGTTTGTGACTTCGGAGGGATTGGAAATGACTGCTGCTGATACTCCGAAGACTTGGTTTGAAGACTCTTCTGATGATGATGAGGAAGTGTGCTTGATGGCAAATGACACCCGTTTTACAATCCCAGAACAGGTATCAAAACTTCTTTCATCTTTTAAAATTCCTATTTCTCATTCTGCTCCAATTATAAATGAAATAACTCGTGACTGCTCTGTTATGCATAAATTACTCATTAATGCTAAAAATAGGGAAGTACTCACTGAGCAGGAGCTTCTAAACTTGAGGGGGAGAGTAGAAAGCTTGAAGCTAGCTTTAGAAAAATCCAATCTTAGAATCTCCTTGTTAGAAGAAAACAGAGAAAAATTCCTAAACAATCAAGATGTAAGCTTAAAACAGCGAAACATATTTTGTGAAACTGCCAAACGATTATATGCGCATATTACTAGAATTTATCATTCAGCTGATGTTTGCAATGTCCAACATAGACAACTACTACCCTTCATTGAGTTCAAATTAAAGGAAGTCGATAGTATATCTTATGAATGCGAATCCATGATATCAGGCTCCGAAGTTACAAATCCATCATATAAACATGGCCTGATATCTGTAGAAAAACATCTAACTGCTGATAAATTGTTGAAAATATTGCCTCAAGAAATTCCCATCCTGAAAAAGGCTGTACCTCAAATTGAAACAAAGGAAAAAGAACTTGTCAATAACATGTCTGAAAAGGATTCTGAAAGTGATTCGGACATGGAGGAGATTGATTGTTCCTCTTTGATTTTGTTAAAGTCATCCTCTATATCCAAATCGACCTCCGAAGACATCTCACAAATGTCTTCGGTGGACAAAGGAAAAACAAAAATGGATTGTGAATCAAAAATTTTTGAAACCAAAGAGACTTCAAATTTTAAACTTGAAATCACAGATGAATCCGACTCTTATGATCAATATCTCAAGGATGATTCAAAAAGGCTAGTCAAAGTGGCATGTATCTATCCTAAGGTTTCTTACTTCAAAAACACAATTTTTGTAAAACCCGGTGGATTACCCTCAATTGATAATGAATTGAAAAAACTTCTTGAAAAGGATAACTCCAGAGTTACAAATGAAGGGTTTTTCTCATAATCCAAAATGGTCGAAAATGAAATGAATGAGAAAATGGAAGTAAAAATAAATATAAGGAAACAAGAATTATACGGTCACAACGTGTATAATCGTCTTTGTTTTGAAAAAGAGAAAATACCCAAAAACATTCACACTACTACATCGGAAATACCACCACCAACAACCGGTCCTCCAACCTCCGAAGTACCTATCTCTGGTATTGATTTTTCATTACCAGAGTTTGACTTACCCACATCACCCTCAAGACAAAACCCCACTTCGGCTGCCTTCTTTGAAGCCTTTCATATGGCTCCTTTGAACGTTGAAGGAGTGTCGGATGAAGATTTGCCAGATGAAGGATTTGTACTAATGAAACAGTACAAAGTCCTCAACTCCAAGCTTGACACTCTCATTCAAGCTCAAACTAGTTTTGATCCCACCAAACCCACCATGGGTGACATCACCGAAGAGATTGAATCTCTGGAGTTCTCCTTATCCAAAGAATTCAAAGATTCCATACAAAAGCTTGAACAAAAGCTCATGGATAAACAAAATAAGATCCAATCTTCCTTCGAAAAGAAGTTGGAATCCGCTGTCACCTCCATCAACAAGAAAGTTGAAGCCCTTGTTGAGAAGACTGATAAAACTAACTCCGAAGTCATGAAAGCCTTGCAAGGACTTCGGAGTGAATCCCAGCAAAGTACCAAGCTTGAAAAACAGCTTGATGAGGCTAGAGCAAAAATCGAAGAGCTCATAGCCGCCCAAACCACTTCGGATATCACTAAATTCACAGAGGAACTGCAACGAACGAATGAAGCTCTCACCTATGCAGTTATCGTGGCCGAAAACCAAATAGCGGTCACCAAGCGCTATTTGGTTTAGCGGTTATCGCGGTGGTATAGCGGCAATATAGCGGGTTTTTTTTTGTTGCTAGAAAACTACAAAATGTAAACAACCAATACTCTGTAACATACGAACCAAATCAACAAATAGATAGAAAATATTAAATATGGTCAAATAGATTAAAATGTTTACATGAGATGTTCGTCAATTACATTCGGCAAACAAAAATGTAAAGAACAAATAAAGATTCAAACTAAAAAAGACAGAAAGTGCAGAGTCCATCTTTGTTTTGCAGTTTCTTGATATAGCTTCATCCATTTAAATCATCATTTTCTTTCAAGCATATGATCGAACACGTAGAATGCATAAAAATTCATCCATTTTTGTATAGCACTTTCTTGATATAGCTTTATCCATTACAACAAGCATGTGAATCGGATACCTTAATCATTCTTAGGAATTAGGATACAAGAACCTGTAATTGCATAAAAAATAGAATTTGCAATCGGTAATTGGAAGTCGAATATAGCATTTGCAATCGGTAAAAAATAGCATTTGCAAACCTGCAATCGACTCTTGTTAACTTCGAACCCCCAATCGATCTTCAAAACTGCAATCGATCTCTTGTTAACTTCGAACCCGCAATACAATTCAATCAAATGATTAATTGAATCCAACTTCAATCGGTTGTCAGTCGAGAATCAGTATCAGCAATCGTTAATTTGAAATTAGCGTAAACTTGCAATCTGATCAGACTTCGGCTTTTGAGTCAGTCGAGAATCGCAACTCGATAAATAGAGGTGAGGCTGGGTAGTTGTCATTGACTAGAAACAGATTCAGAATCATTACCTGCAACTCCACTCGATAGCTTCAATCATTCCTGATTAACCTTGAACTAAATCCCGATTGGTGATGCGATTTGAACTAAATCGCAACCTAAAATCGATTAAAGAATAAAGAGAATGAGAAGAACCGGAAATCGATTAACCTGAAATTGATTAACAAGAATGAGAAGAACGGTTGAATGAAGACGAACCAAATGAAATTGGAAGTTTGAATAAATCAGAACTTGGTCAAGACTTAACATTCACTGAACATGAAGAAGGGGAATATGAACAAGTCAACAACCCATCCCACATCGCTTTAAAAAAAATATGGAAGGTGCCCTCCTATTATAAATACAAAGCTTGGTCAAGACTAACATTCACTAAGCTGAGTGTGACCGGGTTCAAACCTGGTTTAACTTGGCTTAGTCATTGGGATTGCCCTTTGGGTGGACCCTTGTGTAAAATTTTAAAATTTTTAATAGTGGGCTTATATCGCTATAGCGGTTTTTTTTACTGTTATACCGGTTCCATTTTCTCGGTAAATCGTGGTATTTATCGGCGCAAATAGCGGAACCGCGATAACCAGCCGTTAAATGGCATCGCTATTTTGCCTGGAAGCGAGAACCGCGATACCACCGCTATACCGCCGGTATAGCGGTGCGATTGACTGCATAGGCTCTCACACAAGACTTGATTGCAAAGTTGAGAGTTGCACTTCAACCTCTGATAAATTTTTCTGACAGGTTGTCTAGGCCACAGGACAGGCCTAGACAGATCCCTGCAGCCACAACAGGTCCTTCAACCTCGAGCATTACAACCACTACCATGGGTGCTAGTGGATCGGCTGGAGCTGGAAGCTCAACAGACCGATCGCTAGAAAACATAATTGCCCCTCACATGGAGGAAATATACAAGGCCAGGCAAGCATATTACAATTTGATGATCAAAATAAACGAATTTGCTCGAGATAATGGTGAATGGACTGTTGAGGCAATCAAGCAATTTGGATTCCAAAATCTGAATGTACTTAACAGACTTCCTCTTCGGAGTTTTGCAACTGTTGACTCCGAAGACACCCAGCTTGACATTCCCTTAAATCCGAAGACTTTTGCTTTCCTTCAATTCGTCTCTTCGGTACCCAAGGATCAGAAAGCAAGTTTTTGGACCAACAAAATAAATTTTCATGCCAAATACATTCAACGACAGAGTTATGTTTGGAGCTTGAACAAGATAAAGAAAATTCTTTCAATTAAAGAAGCTGAAGTCTACTTGGGCTTCAGAAATTATGAATTTCTTGTTCTTAGGGGGGTAGATGAAGTTGAATCTAGGTTCTCAATTGCAGATTTCCCAATCATGAATCATATGGACTTCATCCAGATTCTTGATCTTTTACGAAGCGGCGAGGCTGCTCATGCTGCAATGTCTGCCCTTGCCATCAAAAACCACATACTGGGCTTTCTTAACAATTATCTTCTCCGGTTTGCAAAACAAGACCTGGAGCTATGTTCCTACTACATACAACCTTTGAACACTCCTCCTATTGTAGTTCGGAACATAGCCAGATTCAAGAATGGAGAGATCTTAGACGAACCATATGGCGTAGTTTTCAAAGGACTTCGAAATGAAACCGAAGTCACAATCAAGTTCTTTGAAATAGACTACATAGGCCTCCATCCCTCCTCCTTTATCTCAGGGATGATTTCTCATGTGAATGCCTGTCATGCAAATTCCACCGAGAAAAAGAAGTTCATAGATCATATGAACTGGTATCTTGCAGTAAGAAAAACCTTGAAGAGGGCATACAAGAGAAACTTTCGTATATAGGCTTCGGATGCACTTCACACAAAGGGGGAGATTGTTGAGAACATTTGTGATGAAGTGCTAACATATCCGAAGTCCCGCCCATGAAGTCCATTATATAAGAAAACTCAGAAGTGAATAAACAAGAGAAGACACCGAAGTCTAAAGACTCCGAAGTGCTATGCATAGAGGATCCGAAGACTTCACAGACTGTCATATTGTCTTTTGTGTGCACGCGTATAGTACAATACATGTTGCATGAATCTTCTATCCTATTGGCTAGTACACTGATAGGATATTCTCTGTAATAGTTGTACTATTGGTATCACTGATTCAGTATAAATATCAGTGATACCATACCGTGTCCAGTGCGAGACTACGAGTTTAGATTACAAGAATTATATGTCTACAAAATAGAAAACCCAATTGTAAAACCAAAGTTCTAATCAAGCATTCAGCACAAGTTATTCAAATCACATTGTTCAGTTAGCTTTGTTGCATTATCTTTGTGTGATTGATTGTGTTATTGATTGTGTTATTGTCTTAAAGGAACTGCTGTGGCTGCAGGGTTTTGTCTTGAGGGTGATGTGGGTAAGTCAAACTCTGGTAATGAAAAATCAATACCAGAGATAGGTACTTCGGTGGTTGGAGGAGCAGTTATTGGTGGTGGTGGTGGTATTTCTGATGTAGTAGTGTGAATGGTGGTAGTTTGTTGAGCTGTTGTGGGAGGTGGTGGAGGAGGAGGTATAGTATGTGTAGGTGTGGGTGGTCTGGTTGTTTTAGGTGGAGATGGAGGAACGGTAGTTTGTAATGGAGAGGTTGGTCTGGTTGTTGATGTAGGTGAAGGAGGTTGATCAGCAAATAGTTCTTCTACTTGTTCTTCTTCATGGACTATGGATGGAGTCCTTTCTGAGTCCGAAGACTCATCCACAACCATGATTTTCCTTTGCCTCTTCGGCTGTTTCCTCTTCGGTGTTGTTTTCACCGAATTCTTTCTTTTCTTCTCTTCTTTCTTAGGACCACTGGGTCCACCAGCCATTTTCCTCTTCCCTTTTCCTTTTGGAAGTTCTTTTATAGGTGCAACCTGACTCATATCGCGAGTTGGGTAAGGAATTATTAAGGTGTTGCGATAGGAGTTTACCTCATTGCATTCCAGGGGAACTTCGGAGAGCATGACATTTGGAATTTGAGCACAGAAGTCAGCGGGTTTGTCGTCTAGTATAGGAATCGCTATGAGAGTGAACTTCATTTCTCCAAGAGAGGGATTAGGGACATACCCTATCTGCTGGTTGTGGGCATGAATGACGATTGCCCAGAATGTAACTGCTGATAAATTGTTACTCTTTCTTTCCTTTAACCGGTCAACACTCAAGAAAAATTTCTTTATCCGGATTGTAAGGCTGTGACACATCAAAAGGAGATGTACCGTGTGCTGTCTATCCTTTCTTACATCAGTACACACTCACATCAAATGGAAACGGATGCATAGCTGTCTCCCTTTCACATTTTTTTTGCTGTCACACGCGACTTGCTGGCAGCTCATCATACCTATCGCCGATTCTCCTTTACTACAAAGGCATTAAATGCAAAAGGATTCTGCCCATCTCCATTTCTCTTTCGATGGTACATTTGCATTGTGTGACATATCCAGTTCATTTCCAACGATAAGCAATCTGAATTTAGTCTTTCATTCTTTATCCGGTTACTTACAAGAAATTCTCGTATGACACGTCTTGGTCTCTCTTGCAATTATAAAAAAAAATCATACAGTGACGGAAAAGACAAAATGAAACATGGAGCTTTGATTGTAGTGAAATATTTATGGGTATGAAGAAATGACGTGGTCCATTAACTTCCATTCAAGTTATTTCAATCATTTTCTTTTAAACGGAAGTTAATGCATTAATTCAAGGTTATGAGGTGTCTAGTTCTTCACCATATTAATTCATGTGGTTTGTAAAATCTTATGAGGAAATTGGACGTAAAAGCATATTAAGGAAATTTGGAAATATTACTATCGTAATTCCGAAGTCATGGAAACATTAAAAGACGTCACAACATCTTATTTCTCCTTTACGAAATTGGGCCAGCTTATTTCAATATTTGGGCTGATGTTGCTGTATTGGGCATGTTCAATGCATTGGGTTGTTTTCTACTCAAGATTGGGCTAAATGCAACGGATTAATTATCACAAAGAAATGGGCTTTTTATTTGGATCTTGAAACATTTTTCGAGAGGGAGTTTTGGATTGATTTCTACTGATCAAGCGTGTTCTCATGACTATTGACGGTTTTATGATCTTGTTGATCATAAAAAGGGGGAGATTGTTAGATATTTATTGGTCATTCGAGAAGATTGCCGAAGATTATTATTCACGCGTGATTGATTCGTTTCCTATGCCACGTCATCCATTTCAATCTTTGAGAGGGAGATTGTTGGGTGCAAAGTTCTACATGTTTAGGACTTGGTGGCATTAGAAAGGCCCGCACATGTTCATGGGCTTGTTTATTGGGCTTATTAGCTATTAGACTATAAATAGTGTTTTAGTCATTATTGTAGAGTTAATGATTCTAGAGGGAGTGAGTCATAGTGATAGAGAGAGAAACACACATAGAAAAACACACATTGTAAAACCCCATTGTTAAACCTTTGATCAATACAATCATTCGACTGATTGGATCCTGATTGGTGTCGTTCTTATTCCGCATTTATTGTCAAATCATGTCCCAACAGTATGATGTAATGGTACTTTTTGTCGATATGCCTGGACTTTCCATGATCTCACGGTTCCTTGGTTAAGGCTACCGCTCCTTCATTATCGCAGAACACTTCCATTTGCTCCTGAATTATCGGGACTACTCCAAGGTCACCGATGAAATTCTTTAGTCAAGCCGCTTCCTTAGAGGCTTCACTTGTAGCTATGTACTCTGTTTCACAAGTTGAATCAGCTGCCGTCTCCTGCTTGGAACTTTTCCATGTAACCACTCCACCATTTAACAGGAACACCCAGCCCGACTGAGATCGATAGTTATCTATATCTGTCTAGAAGCTAGTGTCACTGTATCCACTTACTCTCAACGTATCACTGCCACCAAGGACTAGGACTATGTCTTTCGTCCTCCACAGATACTTGAGTATATTCTTAACCGCAATCCAATGTGTCCTGCCTGGATTGCCCTGATAGGGATCGACCATGCTCAAGGCAAAAGCCATGTCAAGGCGAGTACATGTGATAGCGTACATGATCGACCCCACAGCCGAAGCGTAGGGTACTCGACTCATTTCAGCTATTTTTTCATCTGTACTCGGACTTTGAGACTTTCTCAATTTGACATTACTTTGGATTTGTAGCTCTCTTTTATTTGAATTTTCCATACTGAACCTCTTCAGTACTTTGTCCAAGTAAACACCTTGACTGAGTCCACTCAGTGTCTTCTTTCTATCTCTCAATTTTCTTATCCCAAGAATATAGGCAGCTTCTCTAAGGTCTTTCATGGCGAAACACTTCCTGAGCCAAGATTTCACTTCTTGCAAGGTCGAAATGTCGTTTCCCATGAGCAATATGTCCTCGACATACACCACCAAAAAAGTGACTATACTCCTACTAGCTTTGATATATACAAAGGACTCATCTTCACTCCTAGAGAAACCAAACTCTTTGACTTTCTCATGGAAATAGAGATTCCAGCTGCGAGAAGCTTGTTTCAAACCGTAGATTGATTTCTTAAGCTTACACATCCTATTAGGAAACTTTGCATCTTCAAAACCCTCTGGCTGATTAATTTAAACATCTTCAGCCAACTTCCCGTTTAGGAAAGTGGTTTTGACGTCCATCTGCCAAATTTCATAGTCATGAAATGCAGCTATGACAAGCATTATCCTAATCGATTTAATCTTGGCCACTGGTGAGAAAGTTTCGTCAAAGTCAACCCCAGGGGTTTGAGTGAAACCTTTCGCAACCAGTCGAGCCTTGAAGGTGTGCACCTTTCCATCCATGTTTGTCTTCTTCTTGAAGATCCATTTGCACCCAACTGTCTTACGACCCGGTACATTGTCAACCAAGTTCCAAACTTGGTTGTCATACATGGACTTGATCTCGCTGTCCATTGCCTCCTTTCATTTAGCAGCCTTAGGGCCTGCCATTGCTTCCCTGTAGTTAGCTAGCTCATCCAGATTCACCAGTGTTCTATCACTGACGAACGTGTTACCGTCTGTAGTAATATGGAATCCATAAAACTCAGGTGGCATGCTAACTCTACCGGAATGACTAGGAGGTAATGAACTGATTACCGGTTCAACAGAAACTGATTCCTCAGGTTGAGGGCTAGTATCATTTAAGGTTGCTTCATTTGCAGACTCCTGAATTTCTTCAAGGTCAATGGTGCACCCACTATCCTCTTTTAATATGAGCTCTTTCTGTTGAAAGACTCCCCTTCGTGCTACAAAGACCACGTCCTCGCTAGGTCTGTAGAACAAATATCTAAAGGACTGCTTTAGGTAACCGATGAAGTAACATCTCTCACTTCGGGCTTCGAGTTTGTCATGAGTCTCTCGTCTTATGAAGACTTCACAACCCCAAACCTTAATATGTGCCAACGAGGAAACCTTCCTTGTCCATATTTTATGAGGTATTTTAGCAACCTCTTTAATAGGGACCAAATTGAGGATATGGGCGGCTGTCTCTAAGGCATACCCCTAGAAGTGAATGGGAAGAGAAGCTCGACTCATCATGGAACAAACCATGTCCAACAAGGTTCGGTTATGCCTCTCAGCCACACCATTTAATTGTGGCGTCCTAGGAGGAGTTAACTGTGAAACTATTCAACATTCCTTAAGATAGTCTAGGAACTCGATACTAAGATACTCACCGCCTCTGTCGGATCTGAGCATCTTTATCTTCCTGCCCAATTGATTCTCGACTTCATGTTTAAACTCTTTGAACCTATCAAAGGTTTCAGACTTCTGCTTGATTAAGTAGATATAGCCATATCTACTATAATCATCAGTAAAAGTCACAAAAAATCGATTTGCATCCCTTGTGTTTGTCCTGAAGGGTCCGTACACATTGGTGTGTACGAGATCCAACAGACCTTCACCTCTTTCACAATATCATGTGAAAGGTGATTTAGTCATCTTTCCCAAAAGACAAGATTCACATTCATCATCTGGCCTTAGGTCAAATGATTCCAACACTCCATCCTTTTGGAGTTGGGCGATGCGTTTCTTGTTAATGTGTCCAAGACGACAATGCCACAAGCATGCTTTGTCTACACCACTAGATGAATCAATTTGAAATACACTATTACCTAAGTTGTCTACATACATCACAGTTTCATACACACCATCACAAGGCAAGGCATTAAATATAAAAACACCATTTTTATATACTAAAATAGATCCATTCACATTGTCAA
This sequence comes from Cichorium intybus, assembly GCA_023525715.1. NCBI lineage: Eukaryota > Viridiplantae > Streptophyta > Magnoliopsida > Asterales > Asteraceae > Cichorium > Cichorium intybus. Next base: position 679,806 of record JAKNSD010000047.1, on the reverse strand, counting down.
ATGAATATCTATATCCTTGTCTAAACAATGCATGAAATGAAATAATGTTTCGAGCCATTTCTGGCGAGTATCAACAATCAACTAATTCTAAACAAACATCATTACTAAGCATATGGTTATAAACTCCAATCCTGGTGACAGGTGACGATCTCGTGTTTCCCATGATCAAGTTCATCCTTCCATGCTCCATCTCTTTGCTTTCTTTTAGTCCCTGTAAATTAGAACAAATGTGAAAACCACATCCCGTATCTAGGACCCAAGAATGAGAAGATGATGAGTTATTAGAGATAATGTATATACATGTAGACGATGGCTTCACTTTGCCATCCTTGATGTCTTGCAGGTACTTAGGATAGCTTCGTTTCTAGTGTCCCTTCTCATTGTAATAGAAGCAATCGACATCTTTGGGATTTGAGATGGGAGGAACATCAGAACCGGACTTTGCCTTTGAGTCATTGCTATATGACCCGGCATGGGACTTTCCCTTCTAGTTTTGTTTGGGAGGACCTTTCCTCTTCTTCCCCTTTCCCTGTCCAATAGTCAGAACGGGAGCATTGCTAGAAGCAGAGGATATAGCTTTACCCTTCATTCTAGCTTCTGTAGTCTGTAGCGTACTGTGCAACTGTGCAAGAGTAGTCTCACTAGTGTTCAAAGGATAAGCCGTGATAAATTGGTCATAACAACTGGGCAATGAGTTCAGGACTATGCCAATAGCCAATTCCTCGTCAAAGTGAACATTCAGTTTCACAAGGCGCTCCACGTATCTTTACATTCTTTGCACGTGCCCGCAGACAGACTCTCCCTCCCTCCTTCATTTTGCAAGCCATGAGTGCCTTGACTACTTCATACTTTTCCAGACGAGCTGAATTATGGAACTTTTGTTGGATTAAATGTCTAAGCCATGACTTATAATTGTATTTATCTTATGAATAAAAGCAAAGTCCATTTGGGTTGCCCTCATAGATGGAGGATAGATATATAGTTCAGTAGAGAGAATATTTGCTTTATTAATTGTATAATAAATCAATAGAAAATATATATGGTTTATTAGTATATTTAAGTGTTAATATATTAATTAGAAACTATATTAATTAATTGAGATTTAATCTAGAATTAATTGGATTTAATTTAGAGATTAAATTAATTAATTAAAAGGTGCAGGGACTAGTTTGGCATTTATTGAGATTTAATCTAGAATTAATTGGAGGCTCCTTAGGGTTTCAGGTGTAACCCTAGGAGGCTATAAAAGGAACCCCCTGGCACCTCATATTCACGCCATCTCTCTCTCTCTCTGTGTTACTCTGCTGGACTGATTCTTCCATCACCTGGGTGTGACTTGCATTTGAGGCAGGATACTTTTGCTGCTGCTTGAAAGGATCATAAGATCAAAGGTTGGTTTTTCCTAATTCATCTTTATAATTGAATTGTATTATTTAGGATTTTAGTTGTAATCTTCTTAGAAGAAAACATAGATCAATATTAGGGTTGCATGTGAACCATAGGATTTTTTGTGTTCATTGATTGCATAGAAACTCTTCAGTGGTATCAGAGCTAGCTTGTTTTCTTGTGAATTGTTTTTGAACTGCATGCTTTGCCTTGAGTGTTTTGCGATGAACACCTCATGGAGAGAGGCCAAAATCGATGCCAAGGCTAGTGCTTCCTAACCATAGCCGCCACCCCCCTTGGTCCCCCCTTGATTGCTTGATTTGCTTGCCATAATTGTGTGTTGTTATTTTTGGTAATAAGATCAATTAAAATAACTTGAACCCTTCTTGTTTTGGCTTGTAAATTTCGAGAATCACAAGGACCAATACAGATAAATTAATTTGATTAATTTGGTAATCTGTAACCTAGATTTAATTAGTTTAATTAATTGATTAATTAAAAGACCAATTAAATCAGTTTAAAGAATTAATTAAAATTTTAAAAAAATTAGTATAATTTGCAAAAATTAGAATCAAAATTAATTCTAAAATATTTTAATGAGATTAAAATATATCTTATATATATTTATGATTAAAAGTTAATTTAATATATATAAGAAAATTGGTTAGTCTACCGCTAGTAAGCCTCATTCACAAAACTGTCCTATAAAGAGGGTATAAGGCGACTGACTATAAAATGTTAGTCTAATGGGTATCTACTCTTACCCACCGCTCTCCTGGTCAGTCGAGTGTCTTTAGCCGAACTGGTATGATAGAACCGCTAAGCCTCTTAAAAGTATAATGCTATAATTGAAAGTAATAGAACCCTAAAACAAATCCCAATCTAGTTACTTTAAGTTAAAAAATGTGAATTGGTGCTAATCCATGAAATTGTACATTGCACTTTGTGGAACGTTGGTGGAGCGTGTGTGGTTTACCGGCACGCCAACTGGGGTCCGCAAAGAGTCGCAATGGGTTTCTTGATTTTGTCATTATTAACGGAGTGTGTGTGGTTTACCGGCACGTTAATTAGAGATGACAATTAACTTCAAGAGTACCAAGCAATTTGCATGGTTATTCACACCCGGTTTGTGATCCTCGGTATCCCAGTCACAAACAGTAGGAAATCTCAAAGAAACTAGGAATTCCATTATAATATGATTATGTTTCCGCGGTGGAATTGGCTGAATCGTCATTCGCCTACCTTATAAAATTTGCAATATTGATTACGACATCCCTTTTCGGTATTGTAGATTGTTATTGTAGGTTCCTAGCCTTGTATTTATTCTTGGGTGAATATGAGGATTATTATTATTATTCTATCTAATAAAACTACCTTCTTCTTGTTCAGATGTCTTCTGACCAATCCGTTCCCAACTCAAATCCCGGTAATGTCACCTCGATTCTGTCATTATGCTCAAAAGTGACGTTGGACGCCACTAACTATAATGACTGGATCCGCAACATCAAAATAGCTCTAAGGTTTGAACATAAAGTGTATGTTCTAGAAACCGAGCTTGTTGATGTGGACACTGAAACCGCTACTCTCGAGGAAATCGCTGCGTACACCAAACACTCTGATGATCTAACCAAAGTGGCTTGCATCATGATCGATACTATGAACCCTGAACTGTAGCGTATCTATGATGACTATTGGCCTTACGAGATGCAGAAAGAGCTCGCGGAAAGTTTCCGCAAGCAAGAGCGCATCGAGAGGCGTGAGGTTGTAAAAGCTTTCACTAACAGCAAGCCCAAGGAGTGCGAGTCCATCTGTGCACATGTGCAGAAGATGCATGGTTATGTGGAAAGGCTTAGAAAACTGGAAATGCCTGTCCATGAGGATTTAGCAGTTGACATAGTGCTGAACTCCTTGCCTAGTTCTTATGACCAGTTCACACTGGTGTATCATTTGAACTACAACCAGGCAAACCTAGCTGAGTTACACCGCATGCTTCGTACGGCTGAGGACGGGATGAAGGGAAAGGTTGTGCTCCATATCAACCCGCCTGTCCTGGCTATTGGCTCCGGAAAGGGAAAGAAACGGAAAGGCCCTCCTAAGCAGAACTGGAGGGAAAAGACTCATGTCGGGTCATCTAGCGGTTCCCTGAAAGGTAAGTCTTCCGGAATTCCACATGTTCGGAACCCCAAAGAGGCCGACTGCTTTTACTGCAAGCAGAAGGGTCATTGGAAGAGGAGCTACCCAACGTATCTACATGACGTCAAGGATGGTAAAGTGAAACCGTCACAGGCAGGTACGTATTCTATATCTAATAACTCATCTTTTTCCCGTTCATGGGTCCTTGATACATGATGTGGTTTTCATATGTGTTCTGATTTGCAGGGCCTAGAGGAAAGTAGGGAGCTAGAGCATGTCAGAATGAACCTGGTCATGGGAAATAGGCGAACGTCACCTGTTACCAAGATCGGTGTTTACGGACTAATGCTGAGTAGTGGAGTTAGATTAGAATTACATAATTGTTGCTATGCGCCAGATAAGGCAAAGAACATAACTTCGTTTCATGCATTGTTTAAACAAGGTTTTTATTACGAGTTTAATAAATTGAATGGTTCAATTTCAGTTTTCAAAAATAATGTTTTCATATTTAATGCTATGCCTTGTGATGGAGTGTATGAATCTATTATGGTAAAAATGTTTTAGCTATTGATGCTTCAAGCGGTATAGAAAAGGCATGTCTGTGGCATTGTCGCCTTGGCCATATAACAAGAAACGCATCGCCCAACTCCAAAAGGATGGAGTGTTGGAATCATTCGACCTCGGGTCGGATGATGTATGCGAGTCTTGCTTACTTGGCAAGATGACAAAATCACCATTCAAAGGTTCCTTTGAAAGAGGTGAAGGTCTGTTGGATATCATACACACAGATACGTGTGGTCCCTTCAGAACAACCACTAAAGATGGCACGCGGTTCTATGTGACCTTTACCGATGATTTCAGTAGATATGAATATGTCTACTTAATCAAGAATAAGTCGGATACCTTTGAAAAGTTCAAAGAGTTTAAGAATGAAGCAGAAAATCAATTGGGCAGAAAGATAAAGATGCTTAGATCCGACAGAGGTGGTGAGCATCTTAGTATCGAGTTTCTCGATTACCTCAAGGAATGTGGAATTGTTTCACAGTTATCGTCTCCAAGAACACCTCAGCTGAATGGTGTTGCAGAGAGACGAAACCGAACCTTGTTGGACATGGTTCGTTCCATGATGAGTCGAGCCTTACTTCCAATCCATTTCTGGGGGTATGCCTTGGAGACTGCCGCCCATATCCTAAATCCTGTCCCAATCAAGAAGGTTGCTAAAACACCGCACGAGATGTGGACAGGGAAAGTTCCCTCGTTGGCACACATCAAAGTCTGGGGCTGTGAAGCATTCGTGAGACAAGATACTTCAGATAAGCTTGCAGAAAGAAGTGAGAGGTGTTACTTCATCGAATACCCGAAACAGTCTTTTGGATACTTGTTCTACAGACCAAGCGAGGACATGGTCTTTGTAGCGAGATGGGGGTTCTTTCGAGAGAGAGAACTCATATCCAAAGAGGACAGTGGGAGTACGATCGATCTCGAAGAAATTCAGGAGACGCCCGATGAAACAACCTTGGAAGAAACTAGCAACCAACATGAGGAAGAAGTTCCTGTTGGACCTACCGACATTTCGTTGCCCCTTAGGCGTTCAGGTAGAGTTAGCATGCCTCCCGAGTTCTATGGTTTCCATATTACTTCGGACGGTGACACGTTAGTCAGTGATCGTACATTGACTAATTTGGATGAGCCGACTAACTACCGTGAAGCAGTGGCAGGCCTCGAGTCTGCAAAATGGAAAGAGGGGAAGCTGCCTAGGGGAAGCTGCTTATATTCTCGGGATAAGAATACTTAGAGATAGAAAGAGAAAATTGATATGTCTAAGCCAGTGTACATATTTGGAAAAGGTGTTAAAGAGGTTTAACATGGAAAATTCCAAAAGGGGAGAGCTACCAATCCTAAGTGGTGTTAAATTGAGTAAGACTCCAAGTCCGAGTACCGATGAGGAAATAGCTGAAATGAGTCGGGTACCTTATGCTTCGACAGTAAGGTCGATCATGTATGCTATGACATGTACTCGTCCCGATGTATCCTATGCACTGAGCATGGTTAGTCGGTTCCAGGGTAATCCTGGAAAAACACATTAGATTGCAGTCAAGAACATACTCAAGTATCTGCGAAGGACAAAGAATATGGTATTAGTCCTTGGTGGCAGTGATGAGTTAAAAGTGTGTGGATATACAGATGCCAGTTTCCAGATAGATAGGGACAGTGGACGGTCCCAGTCGGGCTGGGTATTTCTTTTGAACGGTGGAGCGGTCACTTGGAAAAGTTCCAAGCAGGAAACGGTGGCTGATTCAACGTGCAAATCAGAGTACATCGCAGCGAGTGAAACGTCTGAGGAGGCGGCTTGGCTGAAGAATTTCATCAGGGACCTTGGAGTGGTCCCGAACATTCAGGAGCCGGTGGAACTTTTCTACGACAATGAAGGAGCGGTCGCCTTGGCAATGGAAAGTCCAGGCATATCGAAAGAAAGTACCACTACATTCGACATCAAGTAGAAGAAGGGCACTTACTCGTTAAGCGAGTATCATCCGAGGACAATCCTGCAGATCCTTTGACTAAGGCTTTGAATAGGATCAAGCACAATCAGCATGCTCGGAGCATTGGATTGAAGGATGATATTAGTTTTAGTAATTAGATAGATTAGAAACTTGTAACAGTATAAATGTAATTGACTCGGTGATTTTATAATAGAGATTTATAAATGAGTATGGTTACTGCCTTTGTCAATTGTTTATTTCTGTGTTTCTATATTTGCATGTTTAACTTCCTTAATAATTGGATTATTTAAAACTCCACAGTCGGTCATACTGTTAGGAAGTAAGTATGAACTAAGACTGTCATGAATTGGTTGCAGACTGTCTAAAGAGTTAGACATTGCAGTGAGACTGCTGCAACGTTCATGAGTACTTAGAAATAGAGATTTGAGTATTGGGTAAACCCGCGCTTAACAGATTGCTCCATGGATCATATCACGAGCAATGTTAAGACTATAATATCCGGTGATCTTTAAGTGGAGAGATATGATCTGTTATTTGCGATACAAGTGCTTATTGACAATGCGAAATCGTGCCAGTAACTCGGTGCTATAAAACGCATTGTTGTATGTATTTGGACCCGTAAAAGTTATGGACATATGAGTCGAAACTTATCCGTCCCATGACCCGATGGGAAATAGATATCTGTAGGCCTCTCGATGATTTTGAAGTTGACTGAAAGTGTTGGCCAACCGGGACTTAATTGATGTGTTCAATTAGTAGTCTCTAAAGTCAAATGCAAATCAGAAATCGCGAAACAGAGCATCAGATCAAGATTGATGTTAGTCCATGTCTTGAGTCTGAAAATATCCTGTTGGACGGAGGATCATCAGATCACTTATCTTTGGACAGAATTGACTGGGTCAGAGTTCAGACAATTAAAGTCATAGACTTATCCAAGTGGGAGACTGTTGGATTAGGTGTCTAAGCCATGAATTATAATTGTATTTATCTTATGAATAAAAGCAAAGTCCATTTGGGTTGCCCTCATAGATGGAGAATAGATATATAGTTCAGTAGAGAGAATAGTTGTTGAACCAGAGCATTTTCACTTTCCTCAGAGCTAGAACCAATGGAAATATATGATAATGAGGTTTTCATGAAGATAAAAAAGATAGTATGGCAATAGTATTATAGGGTTGTGGAATTGCGGTGTGTTATCTTGTAGGAGCTGAGCTACAAGTAATCATATCATTCGACACTCTCAATGACATATTAGAAGTTCATAAAAACAATTTCCTCAGATTCAAAAGCAACAAAGAACAATCTTATGTTAAAACTGAAGAAATTCCAGTAAACAAGGGTTCCAGACACCGATGTTGCCATCTACAAGGCCACCAGCAATGAGACTGTGATGACGGTGATTTCCCCCAAGAAAACTGATTAAACAGTTCTGAATTTGGTATAGCACCAGATAAAGGAAGCTCACGATCATCATATCAAAAATCAAGGTTAAGGATTGTTGCCTCTTTTAGCATATATTTACATATGGTGATGAAGGCCCACTAACAGTAAATGTAAGCCCACATCCAGCGAAGTCATCAGATTGTTATTCTTTATTTTTCCATTTCCCACTAACGGTATATTTACGGTTTTTGTCAAAGCCTTCGTCACTTAATCTTCTTCGATGTTCTTGATTTTTCCATTGCCGAAGTCCTGCACTATCACCTTCTTTTGCTTATCTTCTCTGGTGAAGACATCTAAAGTCAACAAATCCTTCGCCTCTCAATAGATTGAAGTCACTTTAATCACTTTTTTGATTTCATCTTCATTAGCCAGAGTAATCAAATTACGTCAACGTTGTCTTCAATCTAAATACAACCCATCGATTATTGTTGATTCGACGATGGTGAAATGCATAATCACTTTAGATGAACGGTCTTGGTGGAGAATGGGAGTTTGATGAAATCAAAAGTGAATGGATATTGAAAAAGAAACCGAAGTCTTTAACGGCTTTTTGTGATATGATGGTCTTTGCTAGTCGAATAGATATCAGTTACGAAGAAATCTTCGGGTGACTTGCTGATTTTGCTGAAATGGAGAATCCCGTTTGACGTTGTCAATGGTGAAGGTAGTTTTAGTTCAATTGAAATTGATGAAAGCGACAGGGATGAAAGAAATAAAAAAATTCAAATTTAACACTTGACCTTATAACTGAAGATGGGCTAGTGTCGGATTCATCGGTGGCCCATCGATCTTGAATAACATCTTTTTTTAATCAATTCCAGAAGTCATCGATAGATTTGGAGTTAGGGTTTTGATAGACCTTGTAACTGAAGAAAGGCTTCTTGGAAAAGTGTTGGCGAGGATGTAAGCGCTATGGTGTTCTCCTGTCGTCTCCGCCCTCAGCGGTGGATGTTGGGCGGTGACAGCGATGCACAAGCCATTGGTTTGGAACTCCCATAATTGAAATTGATGATAATATTGTACCACCACATGATGACCTTAATTTTGAGAAGACTGGCGATGAAACAAGTGTATATAAGACTAAACGGAATGGCTCACACGATGTCGTCGGTATCTTCGCTGGCACTCGATGTCGGTGGCATCAACCATACTGAGATATCGGCATAGATGGGCGGCATCAGCTATCGGCATCCTCGCGTAGATGAATTCGAGCCGTTGGAAATGGAATTGGACCGTTGAAAACTATCCGTTGCAATAAAAAAATTAACTTTTTCAATTTTTACCTACATATATATATACACCTTCTGTTTAAAACAGATTTTAGCAAACCACAAACAAAAAAACTTGCATATCATACTCTTTCATCCACATGGCTCAAAACCCAAACAACCAAAACCCGAATTTTTTTGGGTTCGATCCGTCGTTCCCACCGCCATACCGTCCGCAATTTGAAACGCCAAATCCGTTTAGTTTATACACCCAATTCCCGATGCCCTCGCAACAACCATTTCCACAATTCAATCCGCAAATGATGCAACAAAATTTTAGCCTATTTCCACAATTCAACACTCAATACCAAACGCCATCTCCATAAACTCCACAAACCCCAAGCGCACCCATATCGGTCGAGGAAGCGGAAAGTGAACCGGAGGAGATGCCGCTTCAACGGAAAAAAAGGGAAAACCGAAGGCAAAAGCACCGGTCGAGGAAGCGGAAAGCGAACCGGAGGAGATGCCGTTCCAACGTAAAAAAACGGGAAAAGGGAAGGCTAAAGCACCGGTCGAGAAACCCCAAGGGAGGGCGAAGAACAAGTTATGGACTCTCGAGGAGGAGATGGAGTTGGCACGTGTGACATCCCGGAAATTTATACCTAGAACTATAAACAGTTAATTCACCGCAAACCTCTTTATAACCAAACCTTTTGAGCTTCAATGTATACTTTGGAAAATATAGTGTCATTACGATTAAAATAAGATACGAGATGAAATCTTACTTCCTATAATGGAATATGTCAAGCACAAACTGAAACCCTTGTTAATACGTCCGAAAAACTGAAAATAAGTATTAACCATTTGTGAAACAAAACAAGCAATCTAACCTCAGAGTACATGTTTCCCTGATTCCGGAAATATAAATAACATTCAAAACGGAGCTCATATGCAAAAGTTACGACTGTTATAAGAAAACAAGCCAAAACAAATCAGTGTAACACTGATTTTCTTTAACTATATAAATCGTTTCCATCCGTTGAGGCACTTGCGCATCTCATATGGAAATTCCGAGAACATTATTGGACTCAGACTATGGTCTATTATTGGATTCCATACTCGAAATATTTTTAGTAAAAAGATTTATAAAAGTCAACTAATCGGATACTGCGGATAAATGAACGCAATATTTAAACGCGATTTCCCGATGTTCTGCAACTCGAAAAAATTATCTGTTTAGGTTTCTAGAATCAGTGCACTCGGCTCAACAATTCTCTGGTCTAAAAAATAATACTAATTATAAAATCGGAAAGCATAGCGTAATGATTATGTAAGCGTTTACCTCGTGAATAGTGACGTGAATAGTGACGAATAGTGATTTTCAACCCTATAAATAAGATGTATCTTCTTCATTTATTTTCACCAATTCACCAAGCATCTAGCTTTCTTCCTCTCTCCCTTTGCCCCTTTGCCGCTTAAGTCTTCGTTGGTGTTATTTCGCGGTGTTTCTCGAACGCGATATTTCTAGAATCTAAGCTGAATTCACGCTTCAAAAGTGAGTGTTACGACCCCTTTGTCTATGTTTTTATATATTATTGGGGAGAATACATGTGCAATATAAACATTTACCAATTTCATATCAAGTTTTATAAATGTTATTATAGCTTTATAAAATGTTTTCAATAAGCGAGTACTGTACACTATTACGTATATACTTATCAACATACTTGGCTTTTATAACAAAAACCATTTTGGGATGAGACTTGTCTATCCTACATTTATCAATGGCTTAGATAGTGAGACACTATTCATAACTAAGTAGAAATACCTAGACCCCACACTACTATAACCGTTAATCAAGCAGAGCGAGATACATATGTATAGATCTATACGGGTTGACACCCCCACCTATGGTTGTTAGCTACAACTTCGACTTGCAAATCGATGTAGGTGATACTTATCTTTTTCATTACTACGACGTCCATGAAGCGTTGTAGGGGGTACATTTCAGTCGAATAGCTCGGTTATAGTACTCAACTATAAGCATTGATGGTTTTCTCATAAACGTACATATCATTTATAAGTATGGTATTACTTATGGTTTTCAAAAACTCTATACAATTCATTTATAAGTATGGTATTACTTACGATTTTCAGCAACTCTTTACAAACTCATTTACAAGTATGATTATACTTACAAAAGGAATACTTTTAGTTATTTTAAAAGTATCAATGCTGTGTTTAGCAGAAAACCTGTAACTCTCACCAACCTTGTGTTGATCCTCAAAACTACATGTATTCTCAGGAAATCAATGAGACTTTCAGAAGATGGAAATCTTCACGGATTTCAGGCAATCTAGTTTTGTTATATTTGTTAAGGCATTTCATGTACTCTACTTTTATTATTTGTAAGAACCATGTATTCAAACTTCAAGATGAAATAAAACTATCCTTTGGTTTATTGTTGTACTTGTACTGTATATTCAATTGCCTATGATCCAAGAACTTAGTCGTACAGCCCGGCATGTTCCGCCGCCTCGGTCGGGGGTGTGACAGAATGGTATCAGAGCTAAATTGGCTATAGAGAACTCGTATCCTCGAAAGAGGAATACAACTATAGCAACAGGCTTCTAATAAAAGTATTATTATTAATTACACTACTTCTCGACTACTTACGGGTGAGGTGTCTAGTTTGAACTATCGCTTGGGTTTTGGATTCAGAACAGCTTTAATGCCAAAATGATCCTGCCCACCGGTACTTCTCATCTGGCCGATCCTTATTTGATAGTCTTGAGGTACAAAACAAAAACTAATAATACTGCAAACCCCACCAACAATATATATAGGAGTTATATATATACTCTGACCCGCGATGAGAACACTATATACAACTATAAATACAATGAGACTAAAACTCTCTAAAACATTTCGTACAAAGTATACGTTTAACATACAATGATATTGTTATAAAGTATAAGTACATACATAGTAGAACAGTGTCATAATCAGAACAATACAAAAGTAATAAGATGAGTTGAACACTACGAGTAGGCCTAGGTAATTATGTAATCATACCTAGGATAGATAGAGCCTGATCAACTATATTGGTCCAATGTGTGACTAACATGTACTTAGGAATAATCGTAGTGAACAACAAGTCTAAAAACTTACCAAGATTCATATACAAAGAAACTCTAAAATAGAATATGAAGTTAAAATACTATAGGAATGTTTTATAATACTATAGAACCATACATTTAGACACTTTATCTGCCCCTATCCTTACACAGTCAACCTGATATTTTGATAATACCTGACCAATAACTATTATCGAAAACCTACCATCATTCCTACCAACATTTCCATTAAACTAATATTGGTAGAAATTCAATCTGAAAGCCGAAGGCGGGCTATGTCACCTGCCAAGTCTTCTGGGTTCTCTTCACTTATGGTCTTGAGAAAATCATGGTTAAAACCACTTATAGCAGAAACAGAAGGCAGAGATTGTTGTTGTGTATGGGTCCCTGATGAAGCTTCTTCCCTCTTCTGAACCTTTCTTTTCTTGTAAACAGCCTTAAAGGCAGCTTGCCTCAATCTCTTTGTGGTATCAGTTATCTTCGAACTGGAACCCTCGACTATTGCTCTTTTCTCGTTCTCTAGACCAAGTATTACGTCTGCTCTACTAGGATTATTATCTAATTTCTGTTGCATAAATACTTTCAGTCATTACAATCTCATGGTATTAAAATTGTGGAGAAAGAAATACAATTCTTAACCTGAGTATGGTTAATAAGAGTTTGTAGACTCATAATCTGTCATCGAGGCCAACTTTTGATGCTTAACTTCCTACAACGTTGCTTCAACTGTGTTGATCCAACGTTGAGTTCCCTTGCAGCTTCCAAAATGGGCTTATCAAAATGCATGAATATTGTTTCCTTACTCAACGCATGTCCAGAACCCCTTTTTCTACGAATTTCAAAGGTTCTTGGAATCGAGGTTGAAACGTTTTCATTTTGGATCAATTGTGTATGATCCTGATCACTAACACTTTCATTGTTACCTATTATGGGTAATAGTTATTGATTTCCAAAATCAACCATACACCCAGAATTCCCATTCTTGGAACTTTCTAAGTTACTTTGGATCAATTGAAAATGATCCTGATATTGAAAACCACCCACGGACTCAGGATTCTCTGAAGCGAGCTCGATAGTGTCATCATGGATCGGCTGTATTTGATCCTGATTTTGAATGTCAGTTTGAAACCCCTGATTTGTTAGACCTACTCCACTATGCAGTATGGACACATTCATGCTTAGATTATCATTAGTAAGGTCATCTACAAATGGATCTGTGTATAACGTATGTTAGATAATTAAGAAAAATAAACATAAAGCTCAACAAAATGACTTAACCTGGAAGTATATATTGAGATTGCCCAACAGCGATGTCTTGATTTAAAGGCAGTGGATCTTCAGGGAGAATACCCATTAGAGGAAAAACATCAGGATCATCTTGAAGTTGATCCAACGGTAATATATCTGGAAAATCTATACCTCACATAGTTTAAAACAAAATCAAAACGCTAGAGAAATGAATAAGAAATAAAAGGAGTTAAGGATATTATAATTACCAGACTCCAGTAGAGGTCTCTGATTAAACGATAGGGAGGTACCCTCTTCCCTTAGGAAATTCCGCTCAGCGTCTGACAAGTTTTCCATATGAGATCTGTTTTCCATGCCTCGATTCAAAATCTGAAATTATATAAAAATAAACTAGTAGTAGGAAAGAATGAGACTGAAAAGATCTTAGATACAAATGATGATACATACCCATTTATATAGCATCTTACAGCGGGAACTGAAAGGACAGCTCACGTTCTTAATACCGAAATTCAAAATATCTACAGTAGATGCAATCTTTTCACCACCCTAAGTGATATCTTTTGCAAATTGGCGGCTTGACTCCTATGAGGACGGGATAACGAAAAGATATTTTTTAATATATATATATATATATATATATATATATATATATATATATATATATATATATATATATATATATATATATATATATATATATATATATATATATATATATATATATATATATATATATATATATATATCTTCTGATAACGGAAATAGTTCAAAGAATAGTTAATTCAATTATATAGTAATCTAATCATAAATAATGAATTAGAACCTACTCATCTAACATCTGTAGAGCTCGTGGTTCACCTGTATCTTACATACTTCCTTCCATCCTATGAGTATCAACTGTAAAATGAAATCACATATCATATCTTAAACATCCTTAGGCATTTCCAGAATACTTAACTCAAATGATTAAGAAATAAATAGATAATACAAATCACAATTAGTGAATATCATATGCTATAAAAAAACCAAATCAACCGTTAAAACATCACAATATTCGCAACAAGGACGCAATACAACATATATTAGCAATCCATTAACAACACATGAGATGAATCGAAGCATACTTTTAGATTTGGACATCTAGAGTTTGAAACCCTAAAACTAAAATAACTAACCTTGTGAATTAAGAACTAGAGAACACATTTCGGGTGTTAAATCCAACCTCCATAAACTTTTACTACACAAAATCCTTGATCAAAATGACCAAATTTCGCACCTTTTGCTATGAAAATAACCTAGGAGGATTTTGGTTCGTAAATGGGGTAAATGAGGTAAGCTGTCCAAATAACCCCACTGAAGCAGGTTAGCAACACTAACCTTTAAAGTTAGCATCGTTAACTTTTAAAAATCCGACCCGTGCTCCGAAACACGACCCGTGTAAGTCTACTTGATGCTACTGGATGCTACAGTAACTAGAACACGACCCGTGTGACTTATACACGATCGAACAGAAGTGTTATGTTACGAAATAATTTCGGGACGAAATTCTTTTAACGGGGACGTAATGTGACATCCCGGAAATTTATACCTAGAACTATAAACAGTTAATTCACCGCAAACCTCTTTATAACCAAACCTTTTGAGCTTCAATGCATACTTTGGAAAATATAGTGTCATTACGATTAAAATAAGATACGAGATAAAATCTTACTTCCTATAATGGAATATCTCAAGCACAAACTGAAACCCTAGTTAATACGTCTGAAAAACTGAAAATAAGTATTAACCATTTGTGAAACAAAACAAGCAATCTAACCTCAGAGTACATGTTTCCCTGATTCCGTAAATATAAATAACATTCAAAACGGAGCTCATATGCAAAAGTTACGACTGTTATAAGAAAACAAGCCAAAACAAATCAGTGTAACACTGATTTTCTTTAACTATATAAATCGTTTCCATCCGTTGAGGCACTTGCGCACCTCATATGGAAATTCCGAGAACATTATTGGACTCAGACTATGGTCTATTATTGGATTCCATACTCGAAATATTTTTAGTAAAAATATTTATAAAAGTCAACTAATCGGATACTGCGGATAAATGAACGCAATATTTAAACGCGATTTCCCGATGTTCTGCAACTCGAAAAATTATCTGTTTAGGTTTCTAGAATCAGTGCACTCGGCTCAACAATTCCCCGGTCTAAAAAATAATACTAATTATAAAATCGGAAAGCATAGCGTAATGATTATGTAAGCGCTTACCTCGTGAATAGTGACGTGAATAGTGACGAATAGTGATTTTCAACCCTATAAATAAGATGTATTTTCTTCATTTATTTTCACCAATTCACCAAGCATCTAGCTTTCTTCCTCTCTCCCTTTGCCCCTTTGCAGCTTAAGTCTTCGTTGGTGTTATTTCGCGGTGTTTCTCGAACGCGATATTTCTCGAATCTAAGCTCAATTCACGCTTCAAAAGTGAGTGTTACGACCCCTTTGTCTATGTTTTTATATATTATTGGGGAGAATACATGTGCAATATAAACATTTACCAATTTCATATCAAGTTTTATAAATGTTATTATAGCTTTATAAAATGTTTTCAATAAGCGAGTACTGTACACTATTACGTATATACTTATCAACATACTTGGCTTTTATAACAAAAACCATTTTGGGATGAGACTTGTCTATCCTACATTTATCAATGGCTTAGATAGTGAGACACTATTCATAACTAAGTAGAAATACCTAGACCCCACACTACTATAACCGTTAATCAAGCAAAGCGAGATACATATGTATAGATCTATACGGGTTGACACCCCCACCTATGGTTGTTAGCTACAACTTCGACTTGCAAATCGATGTAGGTGATACTAATTATCTTTTTCATTACTACGACGTCCATGAAGCGTTGTAGGGGGTACATTTCAGTCGAATAGCTCGGTTATAGGACTCAACTATAAGCATTGATGGTTTTCTCATAAACGTACATATCATTTATAAGATGGTATTACTTATGGTTTTCAAAAACTCTATACAATTCATTTATAAGTATGGTATTACTTACGATTTTCAGCAACTCTTTACAAACTCATTTACAAGTATGATTATACTTACAAAAGGAATACTTTTAGTTATTTTAAAAGTATCAGTGCTGTGTTTAGCAGAAAACCTGTAACTCTCACCAACCTTGTGTTGATCCTCAAAACTACATGTATTCTCAGGAAATCAATGAGACTTTCAGAAGATGGAAATCTTCACGGATTTCAGGCAACCTAGTTTTGTTATATTTGTTAAGGCATTTCATGTTCTCTACTATTATTATTTGTAAGAACCATGTATTCAAACTTCAAGATGAAATAAAACTATCCTTTGGTTTATTGTTGTACTTGTACTGTATATTCAATTACCTGTGATCCAAGAACTTAGTCGCACAGCCCGACATGTTCCGCCGCCTCGGTCGGGGGTGTGACAGCACGGTCGTGGCTCGACATATCGGAGGACGCATCCACCGGTAAAGACCAAGGGCGCGACAAGTTTTGGTTTCGCATCACGAACCATTTTCGAGTTGGCATGGACCTAGGAAATGATTACCGAACTCAAGACCAATGCACTACCAAGTGGGCAAATATGAATAAGGAGGTGTTGCATTTCAACACGATCGTAAAAAATTTGAAGGCGCAATGGTCTAGCGGGGCTAGCGACGCGACGATTTTGGAACGTGCTAGCTACATGTTCCAAAATGATATGTTGAAGCCGTTCAAGTTTTTGCACGTTTGGAACCTTGTGAAAGACAAAGAAAAATGGAAAGGCGCAAACCATAATAAGAACAAACGTAGCAAAACCGACGAAATCGGGTCGTTTCACGATACATCGGACGCTCATATAGGAGTGGATCTCAACGATGATAACGACGACATACTTGAGGTCGAACGACCAACTCGTCCAATGGGTCGAGATGCCACGAAGCGGAAAGGCAAGGGAAAAGCGGCGTCTTCACACTCGTCAGTTACATGTGGTTCCGACGAGATTCAACAAATAAGGTCGGAGTTTTCGGGTTTGCGTACAACTTTACAAGATCACATCGAATACTCGAAGGTTGTGAATGCGGACAAAGAGCGCCGGTCCGACATGAAATTGTTGTTTACCGACGTTAGCCATTTGTCGGGTGACATGTACGAAGCGGCGATGGAGGTGAAGCGGGGTATCAAGGAAAAATATAATTTGTAGGATAGAGGTGAAACGGGTTTGCGTTGGATGTGTCGTTTTTTAAATTTCGTAGGTTTAAAATTATCCGTATCGTGTGTCGTTTTTTTAAGTTCGTAGGTTTTAAATTATCCGTTGTATGTCGTTTTTTTTTAGTTTTTATGTGAAATGAAATGTTTTATTTTTAGTTTTGTTTATTTTTATTTTAGTTTTGTTTATTTTAAAATTAAATGTGACAATTAAAAAAATCAAAAAGAAAAAGAAAAAGGTTTCATAGGCATCCATTCCATTTCATAGGCATAGAAAATCCATTTCGTAGGTATCCTACGTGGATCCTACATGGCACGCGATGGCGATGGTCTCAATGGCATCCATTCCCTTTAGCCTAAGAACTTGGAGCAAGGTTTTGAAGCTGAAGGTATGGGTGAAATCATTGGTTTTGTTAGCGTTGGACAGGTGAGGTCGAGTTTCGAGTTTATGGGATTTGGTCGTGTGGGGAAGGGAGCGGGTTGTGGAAATCTGCCTGTTGGTGCTAGTGCTAGTGGTCAGGGTCGTTCATTAGCTTCTCCCTGTTTTGTACATGGTTGGTCATTCGGGAATGATGCTCGCCTTTCTTCGTTCGATACCGCTATGGATTTCATTCGGAATGCATTTCCTCCTGACACACGGGCGAGATGGCCAAGTATTATTTGTCAGATCTTGTTGGCTCCCTACGATATGCTGCAGTACAAAGCGCTTGCTTTTTCGCCAAGGGGTAAACCGGCTCAAACAACTTTTTTTGTGGATGTTGATCGTACTCAACTCCAATGCGAATTGTAGGTCATTCAGGCCGAAGGTGTTGTAGCTATAGATGCTTTAAAGGAATCCATGACCACATCATTGCTTTGGATTCCCAAGTTAATTGACAGAATGATGTGGTTTTGGCAATTTTTGCTGACAAATAATTGTTCGAGTAAAAGGTCGTCATTCTGGAGAAAGAGAAATCGAGCCTAGTGGCAATCTTGGAGGAGAGGAAGGAAGAAAATAAAGGTTTGAAAATCCAGTTGGAGAGTGTTGAGCGGGATGTCGATGATGAAGGGTTTCTATGCAATCAATGAACACAAAATTCCTATGGTTCACATGCAACCCTAATATTGATCTATGTTTTCTTCTATGAAGATTAGAACTAAAAAACCTAAAGGATACAATTCAATTCTAAAGATGAATTAGGAAAAACCAACCTTTGATCTTATGATCCTTTCAAGCAGTAGCAAAAGTATCCTGCCTCAAATGCAAGTGACACCCAAGTGATGGAAGAATCAGTCCAGCAGAGTAACACACAGAGAGAGAGAGAGAGATGGCGTGAATATGAGGTGCCAGGGGGTTCCTTTTGTAGCCTCCTAGGGTTACACCTGAAACCCTAAGGAGCCTCCAACTGGACAAGGCTTTTGACCACTTGGACCAGGCTTACCAAAACCCTAATTAGGGTTTCGCCAAACCCTAATTAGGGTTTCGCCAAACCCTGGAGGAGCCTCCAGGGTGGTGCCATTTTGGTCCCTCGTTTTACCTGGCCAGTTATTCAACTATTGAATAAATGCCAAACCAGTCCCTGTACCTTATAATTAATTAATTTAATCTCTAAATTAAATCCAATTAATTCTAGATTAAATCTTAATAAATTATTATGGTTTCTAATTAATATATTAACACTTAAATATATTAATAAACCATACATATATTTTCTATTGATTTATTATACAATTAATAAATCAACTATTCTCTCAACTGAACTATATATGTATTCTCCATCTATGAGGGCAACCCAAATGGACTTTGCTTTTATTCATAAGATAAATACAATTATAATTCATGGCTTAGACACCTAATCTAACAGTCTCCCACTTGGATAAGTCTATGACTTTAATTGTCTGAACTCTGACCCAGTCAATTCTGTCCAAAGATAAGTGATCTGATGATCCTCCGTCCAACAGGATATTTTCAGACTCAAGACATGGACTAACATCAATCTTGATCTGATGCTTTGTTTCTCGATTTCTGATTTGCATTTGACTTTAGAGACTACTAATTGAACACATCAATTAAGTCTCGGTTGGCCAACACTTTCAGTCAACTTCAAAATCATCGAGAGGCCTACAAATATCTGTTTCCCATCAGGTCATGGGACGGATAATTTTCGACTCATATGGCCATAACTTTTGCGGGTCCAAATACATACAACAATGCGTTTTATAGCACCGAGTTACTAGCGCGATTTCGCATTGTCAATAAGCACTTGTATCGCAAATAACAGATCATATCTCTCCACTTAAAGATCACCGGATATTATAGTCTTAACATTGCTCGTGATATGATCCATGGAGCAATCTGTTAAGCGCGGGTTTACCCAATACTCAAATCTCTATTTCTAAGTACTCATGAACGTTGCAGCAGTCTCACTGCAATGTCTAACTCTTTAGACAGTCTGCAACCAATTCATGACAGTCTTAGTTCATACTTACTTCCTAACAGTATGACCGACTGTGGAGTTTTAAATAATCCAATTATTAAGGAAGTTAAACATGCAAATATAGAAACACAGAAATAAACAATTGACAAAGGCAGTAACCATACTCATTTATAAATCTCTATTATAAAATCACCGAGTCAATTACATTTATACTGTTACAAGTTTATAATCTATCTAATTACTAAAACTAATATCATCCTTCAATCCAATGCTCCGAGCATGCTGATTGTGCTTGATCCTATTCAGAGCCTTAGTCAAAGGATCTGCAGGATTGTCCTCGGATGATACTCGCTTAACCAGTAAGTGCCCTTCTTCTACTTGATGTCGAATGTAGTGGTACTTTCTTTCGATATGCCTGGACTTTCCATGGTCTCGCGGTTCTTTTGCCAAGGCGACCGCTCCTTCATTATCGCATAAAAGTTCCACCGGCTCCTGAATGCTCGGGACCACTCCAAGGTCCCCGATGAAATTCTTCAGCCAAGCCGCCTCCTTAGACGCTTCACTCGCTGCGATGTACTCTGATTTGCATGTTGAATCAGCCACCGTTTCCTGCTTGGAACTTTTCCAAGTGACCGCTCCACCGTTCAAAAGAAATACCCAGCCCGACTGGGACCGTCCACTGTCCCTATCTGTCTGGAAACTGGCATCTGTATATCGACAAACTTTTAACTCATCACTGCCACCAAGGATTAATACCATATTCTTTATCCTTCGCAGATACTTGAGTATGTTCTTGACTGCAATCCAATGTGTTTTTCCAGGATTACCCTGGAACCGACTAACCATGCTCAGTGCATAGGATACGTCGGGACGAGTACATGTCATAGCATACATGATCGACCTTACTATCGAAGCATAAGGTACCCGACTCATTTCAGCTATTTCCTCATCGGTACTCGGACTTGGAGTCTTACTCAATTTAACACCACTTAGGATTGGTAGCTCTCTCCTTTTGGAATTTTCCATGTTAAACCTGTTTAACACCTTTTCCAAATATGTACACTGGCTTAGACATATCAATTTTCTCTTTCTATCTCTAAGTATTCTTATCCCGAGAATATAAGCAGCTTCCCCTAGGTCTTTCATGGCGAAACACTTCCCGAGCCAAGCCTTAACATTCTGCAAGGTCGGAATGTCGTTTTCCATGAGCAGTATGTCATGATCATACAGCACCAGGAAAGTAACTATACTCCCACTATCCTTGACATATACACAGGACTCATCTTCACTCCTAGAGAAACCAAACTATTTGACTTTCTCATGGAAGCAAAGATTCCAGCTGCGAGATGCTTGCTTCAACCCGTAGATTGATCTTTCAAGCTTACATACTTTATCAGGGTGCTTTGTGTCTACAAAACCTTCTTGCTGACTCATGTAAACATCTTCAGTCAGTTTCCCATTAAGGAAAGCGGTTTTGACATCCATCTGCCAGATTTCATAATCATGAAATGCAGCTATGGCAAGCATTATCCTGATTGACTTAATCTTGGCTACTGGTGAGAAGGTTTCATCATAGTCAACCCACGGGGTTTGAGTAAATCCCTTCGCAACCAGCCAAGCTTTGTAAGTATGCACTTTTCCATCCATGTCGGTCTTCTTTTTGAAGATCCACTTGCATCCGACTGTCTTTCGACTCGACACATTGTCAACCAAGTTCCAAACTTGATTGTCATACATGGACTTTATCTCGCTGTCCATTGCCTCTTTCCATTTTGCAGACTCGGGGCCTGCCACTGCTTCACGGTAGTTAGCCTGCTCATCCAAATTAGTCAATGTATGATCACTGACTAACGTGTCACCGTCCGAAGTAATATGGAAACCATAGAACTCGGGCGTCATGCTAACTCTACCTGAACGCCTAAGGGGCAACGAAATGTCGGTAGGTCCAACAGGAACTTCTCCCTCATGTTGGTTGCTAGTTTCTTCCAAGGTTGTTTCATCAGGCGTCTCCTGAATTTCTTCGAGATCGATCGTACTCCCACTGTCCTCTTTGGATATGAGTTCTCTCTCTAAAGAACCCTCGTCTCGCTACAAAGACCACGTCCTCGCTTGGTCTGTAGAACAAGTATCCAAAAGACTGTTTCGGGTATCCGATGAAGTAACACCTCTCACTTCTTTCTACGAGCTTATCTGAAGTATCTCGTCTCACGAATGTTTCATAGCCCCAGACTTTGATATGTGCCAACGAGGGAACTTTCCCCGTCCACATCTCGTGCGGTGTTTTCGCAACCTTCTTGGTTGGGACAAGATTTAGGATATGGGCGGCAGTCTCTAAGGCATACCCCCAGAAATGGATTGGAAGTGAGGCTCGACTCATCATGGAACGAACCATGTCTAACAAGGTTCGGTTTCGTCTCGCTACAACACCATTCAGCTGAGGTGTTCTTGGAGGCGACAACTGTGAAAAAATTCCACATTCCTTGAGGTAATCGAGAAACTCGATACTAAGATACTCACCGCCTCTGTCAGATCTAAGCATCTTTATCTTTCTGCCCAATTGATTTTCCGCTTCATTCTTAAACTCTTTGAACTTTTCAAAGGTATCCGACTTATTCTTGATTAAGTAGACATATCCATATCTACTAAAATCGTCGGTAAAGGTCACATAGAACCGCGTGCCATCTTTAGTGGTTGTTCGGAAGGGACCACACACATCTGTATGTATGATATCCAACAGACCTTCACCTCTTTCAAAAGAACCTTTGAATGGTGATTTTGTCATCTTGCCAAGTAAGCAAGACTCGCATACATCATCCGACCCGAGGTCGAATGATTCCAACACTCCATCCTTTTGGAGTTGGGCGATGCGTTTCTTGTTTATATGGCCAAGGCGACAATGCCACAGACATGCCTTTTCTATACCGCTTGAAGCATCAGTAGCTAAAACATTTTTACCATAATTATCAACACACATAATAGATTCATACACTCCATCACAAGGCATAGCATTAAATATGAAAACATTATTTTTGAAAACTGAAATTGAACCATTTAATTTATTAAACTCGTAATAAAAACCTTGTTTAAACAATGCATGAAACGAAATTATGTTCTTTGCTATATCAGGCGCATTGCAACAATTATGTAATTCTAATCTAACTCAACTACTCAACATCAGTCCGTAAACACCGATCTTGGTAACAGGTGACGTTCGCCTATTCCCCAAGACCAGGTTCAGTCTTCCATGCTCTAGCTCCCTACTTTCCTCTAGGCCCTGCAAATCAGAACAGATATGAAAACCACATCCTGTATCAAGGACCCATGAACGGGAAAAAGATGAGTTATTAGATATAGAATACGTACCTGCATGTGACGGTTACACTTTACCGTCCTTGACGTCTTGCAGATACGTTGGGCAGCTCTTCTTCCAATGACCCTTCTACTTGCAGTAAAAGCAGTCAGCCTCTTTGGGGTTCCGAACATGTGGAATTCCGGAAGACTTACCTTTCAGGGCACCGCTAGATGACCCGACATGAGTCTTTTCCCTCCAGTTCTGCTTAGGAGGGCCTTTCCGTTTCTTTCCCTTTCCGGAGCCAATAGCCAGGACAGGCGGGTTGATAGGGAGCACAGCCTTTCCCTTCATCCCGTCCTCAGCCGTACGAAGCATGCGATGTAACTCAGCTAGGTTTTCCTGGTTGTTGTTCAAATGATACGCCAGTGTGAACTGGTCATAAGAACTAGGCAAGGAGTTCATCACTATGTCAACTGCTAAATCCTCATGGACAGGCATTTCCAGCTTTCTAAGCCTTTCCACATAACCATGCATCCTCTGCACATGTGCACAGATGGACTCGCCCTCCTTGGGCTTGCTGTTAGTGAAAGCTTTTACAACCTCACGCCTCTCGATACGCTCTTGCTTGCGAAACCTTTCCACAAGCTCTTTGTGCATCTCGTAAGGCCAATAGTCCTCATAGATACGCTGCAGTTCAGGGTTCATAGTAGCGATCATGATGCAAGCCACTTTGGTTGCATCATCAGAGTGTTTGGTGTACGCAGCGATTTCCTCGGGAGTAGCGGTTTCAGTGTCCACATCAACAAGCTCGGTTTCTAGAACATACTCTTTATGTTCAAACCTTAGAGCCATTTTGATGTTGCGGATCTAGTCATTATAGTTAGTGCCGTCTAACGTCACTTTTGAGCATAATGACAGAATCAAGGTGACATTACCGGGATTTGAGTTGGGAACGGATTGGTCAGAAGACATCTGAACAAGAAGAAGGTAGTTTTAATTAGATAGAATAATAATAATAATCCTCATATTCACCCAAGAATAAATACAAGGCTAGGATTCTACAATAACAATCTACAATATCGAAAAGGGATGCCGTAATCAATATTGCAAATTTTGTAAGGTAGGCGAATGACGATTCAGCCAATTCCACCGCGGAAACATAATGATATTATAATGGAATTCCTAGTTTCTTTGAGATTTACCGAACTGTTCGATAGCATGTTTTAATCTCGGGAAGGCCCCGCTGTTTATGACTGGGATACCGAGGATCACAAACCGGGTGTGAATAACCATGCAAATTGCTTGGTACTCTTGAAGTCAATTTTCATCTCTAATTAACGTGCCGGTAAACCACACACGCTCCGTTAATAATGACAAAATCAAGAAACCCATTGCGACTCTTTGCGGACCCCAGTTGGCGTGCCGGTAAACCACACACGCTCCACCAACGTTCCACAAAGTGCCATGTGCAATTTCATGGATTAGCACCAATTCACATTTTTAACTTAAAGTAACTAGATTGGGATTTGTTTTAGGGTTCTAGTACTTTCAATTATAGCATTATACTTTTAAGAGGCTTAGCGGTTCTATCATACCCGTTTGGCTAACGACACTCGACTGACCAGGAGAGCGGTGGGTAAGAGTAGATACTCATTAGACTAACATTTTATAGTCAGTCGCCTTATACCCTCTTTATAGGACAGTTTTGTGAATGAGGCTTACTAGCGGTAGACTAACCAATTTTCTTATATATATTAAATTAACTTTTAATCATAAATATATATAAGATATATTTTAATCTCATTAAAATATTTTAGAATTAATTTAATTCTAATTTTCGCAAATTATACTAATTTTTTGAAAATTTTAATTAATTCTTTAAACTGATTTAATTGGTATTTTAATTAATCAATTAATTAAACTAATTAAATCTAGGTTACAGATTACCAAATTAATCAAATTAATTTATATGTATTGGTCCTTGTGATTCTCGAAATTTACAAGCCAAAACAAGAAGGGTTCAAGTTATTTTAATTGATCTTATTACCAAAAATAACAACACATAATTATGGCAAGTAAATCAAGCAATCAAGGGGGGACCAAAGGGGGGGGGGGGTGGCGGCTAGGGTTAGGAAACCCTAGCCTTGGCATCGATTTTGGCCTCTCTCCATGAGGTGTTCATCGCAAAACACTCAAGGCAAAAATAAGCATGCAGTTCAAAAACAATTCACAAGAAAACAAGCTAGCTCTGATACCACTGAAGGGTTTCTATGCA
Organism: Cichorium intybus; assembly: GCA_023525715.1. NCBI lineage: Eukaryota > Viridiplantae > Streptophyta > Magnoliopsida > Asterales > Asteraceae > Cichorium > Cichorium intybus. The sequence continues at coordinate 654,520 of JAKNSD010000047.1, read as the reverse complement.
ATCAATGAACACAAAATTCCTATGGTTCACATGCAACCCTAATATTGATCTATGTTTTCTTCTATGAAGATTAGAACTAAAAAACCTAAAGGATACAATTCAATTTTAAAGATGAATTAGGAAAAACCAACCTTTGATCTTATGATCCTTTCAAGCAGCAGCAAAAGTATCCTGCCTCAAATGCAAGTCACACCCAAGTGATGGAAGAATCAGTCCAGCAGAGTAACACAGAGAGAGAGAGATGGCGTGAATATGAGGTGCCAGGACGTTCCTTTTATAGCCTCCTAGGGTTACACCTGAAACCCTAAGGAGCCTCCAACTGGACAAGGCTTTTGACCACTTAGACCAGGCTTACCAAAACCCTAATTAGGGTTTTGCCAAACCCTGGAGGAGCCTCCAGGGTGGTGCCATTTTGGTCCCTGGTTTTACCTGGCCAGTTATTCAACTATTGAATAAATGCCAAACCAGTCCCTTCACCTTTTAATTAATTAATTTAATCTCTAAATTAAATCCAATTAATTCTAGATTAAATCTTAATTAATTATTATGGTTTCTAATTAATATATTAACACTTAAATATATTAATAAACCATACATATATTTTCTATTGATTTATTATACAATTAATAAATCAACTATTCTCTCTACTGAACTATATATGTATTCTCCATCTATGAGGGCAACCCAAATGGACTTTGCTTTTATTCATAAGATAAATACAATTATAAGTCATGGCTTAAACACCTAATCCAATAGATGAGTGCGACCGGAGTGATAAGGCGAATTCTAAAGAGCTAGAAGAGGTGGAAAATGATTTGTAGTGGGGTTTAAGGAAGGGCCTTGTTGGTGTTGTTGATTATGTGTTGGAAAGTAGCGAGTTTGGTTATGGTGTTAATACCCTAAAGAATATCTGCTTGGCTGTTGGGGAAGTGGTTGGCTGTAGGCCGGATTGTGAGATGTGATGGTGGATGCCAGTGGTAGAAAATGATGGTACAGATCTTAATATAAATGTGGATAAGCCGTTGGATGCCCTAACCGGTATTGACTATGCATTGCTGTTTAAGCTGGATATCCTCAGCGTGTCCGATTACAATATAACCCTCGTTCAATTTTTACTCAGACGCACAAAACTTCCTTCACAAAACTGATCGGGCCGCACACCTTGAAACCAAACCTTCTGACTCCTCTGTGATTGAAATTACAAAGTGTGCGGGCAGAGTGATATGTGAACATAAAAGTGTGCGGCCAGCACACTTTGGTTTTGCCTCAAATTCCTATTGCTCGATCGAGTGAAGTGGCTTGCATGGAGTACTCGGCCGCACGTTTCTTTTTTTCTTTTCTCATTTCTTTGCTTTTCAAATGCTCAGCCGCACGTTAGCTTTTGTTTTTATTTATTATTTACTCGACCGATTGGATCACCGTATCACGTTCTTGAACTCGATCGCATGCTAGAGTATTTGGCCGGATGTTTTGCAAACACTCAAGATCGAAATATTATTTGTTAGCCCAATATCCGGCCCAAATAAACCCACGACTGTCTAGCCCAAAGTTTAACTCTTAGCCCATAACGATCATCCATCAAATATCCAAAGCCCGTCTTCTATTAGCTCATACGTTGCGTCCAATTAGTCACTTTAAGCCCGTTTTACTCGCTTGTTATCCGACTCGTTCCACTCCGCGTCTGTAATGCCTGCAAATTAAACATAAAAACACGAAAGTATCCAAAATAACCAAGAAATAAAAGTAACAAAAATAATACATGCAAACTAAATAAAAACAAAGGTAACGATGCTAAAATAAACTATAAAAAGAAGTAATAAAATGCAACTATCAGCGTGTCCGAGTTGAAGCAGATGATCAAGCCTCCTGATGTTGCAGGACCTTCCCATTGATCTTTCGGTAAGCGTTTAGTGGATTTGTGTTGTTCTGACGTGTTGTTAGTCGTGTAGGCTTTTAAGACAATTGTAGTGATGTAGGCTGTCTTGGCCGTTAAACAATTTGTATTTCTTTCGGGTGTGTAACTTTAACGCTATGTTAATGTGTGTTTGCGACGTTATTTCCCAATCCTATGTTTGATGTATGTCGTGTTGATTGGATTGATAGTGTTAGCAGTTGCATGGCCACTAACTTACCCGGGTGTTTCTGACTGATTGTCTTGGTAGGGGATGCATAATTTCCACTTGAGGTCCAAATTTGGGATCATTAGACCCTTTTGATCGTTTAAGGTTAAGGAATAGAATCTGTGGCCTTTTCATTTTGTCGAGGTTAGGACCAGGAGTCGCAGGACATCTTTGAGGCTAGGACCAAGAGTTCGTAGCCCTTTAGGTTGTTTGAGGTTAGGACTAGGAGTTGCAGGACCTCTTTTAGTGTTTACAATTAGGACTTAGAGTTTGTTGACTTTTAAATTGATCGAGGTTAGGACCAGGAGTCGCAGGACCTCTTTGAGTGTACAAGGTTTAGACTTAGAGTCCGTTTCATTTTAAGTTGATCGAGGTTAGTGTTGGGATTCGATCATATAAATACAAAAATTATACAACGGAAGTCTTAACAAGATCAAATCACATAATATCCATGAATAAAATTCAGGATCATGCAGTTCATATCAATTATAGCAACTTTAAATCATAACCAAAATATACCTTAGCTTCTTTAATTTTTGGTTAGTGCCACGATTGTAGATGATGAACAAGATCCACAATAGAACCCTATGATGATTCACACCCAGGATCTCTGAAAACCAGACATATCAGAGTTTCGACTTGGGAAAAGAAGGCAACGATCAAAACCCTAAAGAGGGATTGATTTCGCAGAAGGGAGGAGGGAGGAGGGTTTTTGGTGGCTCCTTGGAGGCGTGGGATGCCTTCGGGTTTGATCCCAATGCCTTTATTTATACTTCAAGGCTCCTAGGGTTTAACTTAAGGAGCCTTTTTGTAGCCGCCACCCCTGGACTTGTCAGAATTAATTAAACCTTTAATTAGTTACAATCCAATCCTTGTAACTAAATTCTATATATTAATTCCAAATAAATTTATCAATTAATTTCTGATTCATTTTTTAATTAATTTATTTCTCAATAAATTAATAAACTAATCATTTTTTCTTTTTTTTCTGACTTTGTTTGTTTTTCTGGGTCGTGAGGGCAACCCAAAATGACCCTGCTATTATTAGAAATGTTACCACTAGTTAATGACCTTGGATAATAATTCCAACAGTTAGGACCAGAGAAGCTGGAGGACCTTTTTGAGTGTTTAAGGTTTGCACGATTTTACATTTTTAGTCCAAGTTTCAAATTTTTACAATTTTGGTCCTTGTGATTGGTATTTTATTGCATTGTTGGTCCCTGATCCATATAAAAAAACCAATTTACCCTTTCTAATTTCTTTTTTTTTTTTCTTTTTCTGTTAATTTATTATTTATTATATTAATTAAAGAAAGAAAAATAAACATAACCCTACCCACTCCACTACCCCCATTTCTCTCTCTCTCTCTCTCTCTCTCCCTCTCACTCTCACTCTCACAGTTAATGACTTAAAGTTGTGAATTACCAGTTGGAAAAGCCTATTCCTAGACTTTCGTCACCCATATAACCATTTAAAAAAACAGAAGAAAGAAGGGTTTCATCTGTTCTGTGACCACTTGAGATACCATTTGAGGTCTCTTTTGTATCTTCAAGATCACCACAAACCCGGTCATCATTTGATGTTGAAGGAGGTGAAGGGACAATTTTAACCTCATGAGGCTCTACAGGGTTAGGTTTTAGTACCACAATGCGAGTTGGTTGTGTAGGGTAAGTGGTTTATCCCATATGTTACAATCATATTTTCTGTTTCCCATTTTTGTTTAACTTATGACCATCGGTTATTTTAGAAGGTTTAAGAACATGATGCATCTTGAATATGGATGTGGAGGTAAAGACTATAAATGGTGATGTTGATAGAATAAGGAATTGGGTTCTTAAAGAAACATGATGAATAAATCTTTATTTGAACTTAACACTTCTAAAGCATATTGAAACTGTTTAGATTGGTGAAGTTTTTTATCAGTGGATAAACGTTTTGCTTCCATGAACGTCTCACGAACAAGAGCCATGTTTTTCTCATTCTTGCTTCTATATGAAGAAGAATCAAGTTGATGGTGTTGTGGAAGGGTTTCAAGCCCCATTAACTTGGTTACCAAGTTGGGTGGACTTTTTTTAGCGCCTTATTCTTTTGAAATTTCTTATGCAATAAGCATCTTTATTGGAGTTCAATTTGATTTCCTATTTGATGGAGATTTTGCTAACCTAGACATTTTATCATACATCTGGTCTGCAACTAGACGAGTCATTGACATGTCTAATTGACACCTGCACACTATTGAGCGTTCATAGTGTGTCATTTTTGTGAGTAGTTTGTTTCCTACTAAACCTGTATTGAAATAAAAAGGTTCATCATTCTTCCCAAGCATCCATGAATAGGCTTTTCCCGATACTTATTTATGTTTATTGTAACAGTAAATGAATAGGCATGGAGGCGCTAAAGTTGCTAGTTTTGTGTGGGTGAGCTTCAAGAATTTTGAGAGAGAGAGGGTAGTGGGATAATGGGGTTAGGTGTGATTTTTCTTTTTTTAATTAATAGATAAATAATAGATTAAAAGAAAAAGAAAAAGAAATTAAAAAGGATAAATTGGTCTTTTCATATGGACCAAGAACCAACAGTGCAATAAAATACCAACCACATGGACCAAAACTGTTGAAATTCAAGACATACACTAAAAGTTTAAAATCGTGCAAACATCGGGGGACAAAACTGGAATTTACTCCAAAAAATAATTGAAGTAGATTCCTTTGAAAAATCACCGGTGTGAACGAAGTCAAAGCCTCTTCAAGGTGGACAAATCACAATGTGAACCTGTGGAAGAAAGCTCTTAAGGAGGTTGCTGTCTTGCTGACTTGGCTGGCATGGTTTTGTCCGGGTATGCTTGTTTAACTATTGTTAATTTAATCTTTGCTGACATCCATTTTTAACTGATGGTACTTTTCCAAAAAGTAGACTATTATTGGTGTTAGCCTCTAGCTAAATTTTGATCTCCATTTCAAATTCATGACTTGGTCAGTTTTTTGTTGATAAATATGTCAATAACTTTTAACTTTTAAAGGATTTTTGTTTCATAGAGAAGTTCGAAGGACTTGGTGAAAATGTAATTCAATTAAAAATAAGTGAAAAAAAAGTAATAAGAGATAGTATAAAAAGTTAAAAATATACTGTGATGACTTCCTCTGTTTATGTCAAGAAGTCAACAGCTTAATATTTCTTGATACACCATATACAAGTTTGACTCTTGACTAGAGCTAAGTTTTTGGTTCTTTCTTGAAGAAACGACCTCCAATTATTTATGATAATTTCTAATTTACGTAATAAAGAAAAAGAACATTATGTTGTCCCCTTGAAAAGAAATGTAGGCATCCAATTTACAGTACTTGCCTTTACGAACTCGGCTATTTGTATGCTTGAAAGCAAGATTTTGAAAGGTTTTCGTAATTTTTTTTAGCTTTTAACAAAAAGCTTTAATTTAAAGGAATTTTTTTTTATTATGGAGTATGGGTTAAAGCTTTTGCTTTTAAAATTTATTTTGTAGTTCAACAGAAAAAAATGGCCTGCCATTGTAAATACTTTGATGAGGGTTTATTTGAATTTTGATATTCTTTGGGAAACTTTAAGAGTTTAAGGGTAATCAAATTTTAAACATTTATTAGTAGTATGTTACATTAGGAAAGTTAATTACTCAATATTTTCATTCATGCATATCAAAGAGTCTCTGAACGTCATCCTATGAATTTGTTCATTTTCTTGTGTTGTCCAGGCCTGAAACAGAGTTTCTGAAGGAAATTGTTGACACCATATACTGTTAGGACCGGAACACGAGAATCACACGAACACACAACACACAACACACAACACACAACACACACACTCTTTGACACAATTTATTTAATGTGGTTCAGTTGCATTGTGCAACCTACGTCCACAGGCTACGAACGGGTCTACTTTTCTATTGATATTCAAATGGGGTGTGTATTACATGATACACAGATGCAGAATATATAGAGATTAATTAGGGGCCTAGTTTGAAAAGCAAAAAAAAAACAAAGTGACCGTAAAACACGGATGTCCCTTTGGTTCCTTCAATCAAGGCTAAATTGCTGCCACTATCTTTTTGACCATATCCTGGCTTCACACTTATCCCAATAATCTCCCACTTGAAGCCACAAAACAATCTTTACCGATGCTTCAACTGTGCTCGTCATACGTTCTGCCTGCAATCAAAAAAATATGTTGTCTCCCACTCGTTCGTAGCCGCCTCCTCATTCACTATCCCTGGAGGCCAGCTGAAGCTATGCAAAGCTTCAACTTCTCTAAGGTAACAACCTTAGTCAACATATCAGTTGGATTTTCAGTTCCTTTGATCTTATTCAACTTCAGAGTGCCATCATTAATTCTTTCTCTGAAGAAGTGATATCTCAGCTGTATGTGCTTTGTCTTCGAATGAAAGACGGGATTCTTTGCAAGATGAATTGCACTTTGATTGTCACAGAATAGTGCACAATCATCTTGTTCTTTGCCAAGTTCGATGAGAAAATTCTTCAACCATATAAGCTCTTTACTTGCTTCAGCAACTGCCATATACTTTGCTTCTGTGGTTGAAGGGGCAACACTTTTCTGTAGTTTGGACATCCAACTTACTGCAGTGCTTCCCACTGTAAAGACATATCCGGTAGTGGTTTTGTAAGAATCTTTACAACCACCGAGATCTGCATCTGCATAACCATTCAGAGCTACGTCTTTTCCCTTAAAATTTAATGCCATCTTTGAAGTCCCTTTCAGGTATCTCATCAACCATTTAACTGCTTCCCAATATTCTCTTCCCGGATTGGACATGAACCGACTAACAACTCCCACTGCATGAGCTATATCTGGTCTTATGCATACCATTGCATACATGAGGCTACCAACTGCGGATGCATAAGGAACTTTAGCCATTTCTTTCTTGTCTTCATCTGATCTGGGTGACTGAGCTTTAGAAAGCTTAAAGTGACTTCCTAAAGGTGTGCTTCTGATCTTGGCATCTTTAAGGCTGAATTTCTCTAATACTTTCTCAATGTACTTTTCTTGAGATAGTGTTAAAGAACCATCTTTGTTTCTGAATATACTCATCCCGAGTATTTGCTTTGCAGCTCCCAAGTCTTTCATTTCGAACTCTTCAGACATATGTTTCTTCAACTTGTTAATCTCTGACATGTCTGAACCAGCAATCAACATATCATCTACATAAAGCAGTAGAATGATATAAGAACCATTAAACTTCTTGATGTAACAACAATGGTCATTGTCACATCTCTTGTAACCAACTTTTCTCATGAAGTTATCGAACTTCAAATACCATTGTCTGGGCGCTTGCTTCAGACCATACAAACTCTTCTTCAGTTTACACACTAGGTTTTCTTTGCCTTTAACCTGAAAACCCTCTGGTTGTATCATGTAAATGTCTTCATTTAGGTTACCATGTAGGAAAGCTGTCTTGACATCTAGCTGCTCTAGATGCAATCCTTCTGCTGTTACAATGCTGAGAACCAGCCGAATAATAGTCATTTTCACCACTGGAGAGAAGATTTCATTGAAATCAACTCCCTCTTTCTGTTGAAACCCTTTGACTACTAATCGGGCTTTGTACCGTTTGGTACCATCATGTTCATCCTTGACCCTGAAAACCCACTTGTTATGAAGAGCCTTCTTTCCGGATGGAAGCTTCGTTAGAATCCAGGTCTTGTTCTTCTCAAGCGACTTCATTTTATCTTTCATTGCTAGCTCCCACTGCAATGAATCTTTCAACCCTATAGCTTCAGAGTAACACTTGGGTTCACCATTTTCTGTTAAGAGAATGTAGTTAACAGATGGTGAGTATTTTTGTGGTGGCCTGGTGACTCTGGAAGATCTTCTTAGTTGTACTTGAGGTGTGACTGGAGATTCTGGAGTTGGAGGACTAGTTTCTTCATCTTCAGAATCATTACTGGAATTATCCCCTGAGCTCCCACTGTCAGTTGAATCATCCCCAGATTCAGGGATTTCGACTGGAGCTTCTTTCTTCTTTCCAACACCTTCAAACTCAACATACTCCTTCTGAACTTCTGGACTTTTGTTGTTCCTGTCTTTGTATAACTCGGCTTCGTTAAAGGTGACATTTTTGCTTCGGATTATCTTTCTGCTTTCACTATCCCAAAGCCTATAACCCATTTCATCTGACCCATAACCAATGAATGTGCACTTCTTGGTCTTTGAATCAAGTTTATCCCTGTCACCATCTTTTAACAAACTGTAAGCAGTACAACCAAAGACTTTCAGGTGTTTGAGACTTACTTCCTTCCCTTGCCACATTTCTTCTGGTAATTTAAAATCCAAGGGAACACACAGTGAACGGTTGATCAAGTAGGCAGCAGTGTTAACTGCATCGGCCCAGAACTTCTTAGGTAAACCGGCATTCAACCTCATGCTTCTAGCTCTTTCATTCAGAGTTCTATTCATTCTTTCAGCTATACCATTCTGCTGAGGGGTTCCTGGGACCGTCTTGATCATCTTTATCCCTTGCTTGGCACAATAGTCAACAAACTCCTTACTTATGTATTCACCACCATTATCCGACTTCAGGCACTTTACCTTCAAATCAGTTTCATTTTCAATAGCAGATTTCCATATCTTAAAAGTATCGAATACATCAGATTTATTTTTAAGAAAATAGACCCATACCTTGCGTGTTGAATCATCAATGAAGGTAACATAGTAGTTTGAACCTCCTAGAGATGAAACTGATGTTGGTCCATATACATCTGAGTGAACAAGCCCCAACTTCTGAGCTTTCAATGTCTTCCCCTTCTTAACAAAAGTGACACACTTTTGTTTCCCGAGAACACACGATTCACAAAATTCTGTTTCCACTTTCTTCAAGTCTGGAAACTTCCCTTTCTGAGCCAACATCTTCAATCCCTTATCGCTCATGTGTCCGAGTCGTTGGTGCCATAAATTAGATGGACTCAGACAGGTGGTTACGGCATGAACACCATCACGAGGTATCTCTACCATGTATAGAGTGCCTTTCTTCTTTCCTTTAGCAATCACTAGGTTGCCTTTGAGCACTTTCCATTGTCTACCCCCAAAGTGAGCATCAAACCCTTCATCATCCAACTTACCAAGTGAAATCAGCTTCCTCCGTAAGTTTGGGATAACCCTGACATCTTTCAATGTCCATGTGGTTCCCATGGAGGTCTTCACATCTACATCTCCAATACCTGTAATATCAAGCATTTGATCATCAGCCAAACTAACTTTTCCAAAATCACCTGTTCGCAGGTTTTTGACCGTATCTAGGCATGAGATAGCGTGGAAAGAAGCGCCTGAATCCATAATCCAGGACTCCTCTGAATTCTCAACACCGCATATGAGAAATTCTCCCGATTCTTCTGAGGATACACTGTTTACTTCTTTCTTTTGAGCTTTTGGTTTTGGACACTGGCTTCTGAAGTGACCTTTTTCTTTGCAATTCCAACATTCAATATCCTTCCGGTTCTTAGACTGCCCTCTTTTTCTGGACTTTGATCTGCCTCGACTACGTCCTCTTTCGTTTTTTCTTCCTCTACTTTCTGTATGCAATAAAGAACTAGAATTAGAAGTCTCACCGTTGCTTCTCCGTCTGATATCTTCATTTATAATCAAGTCACGAATGCTCTCGAAAGTGAGTTTGATAGTGCCGGATGCACTACTAACAGCTGTGACTGTGCCTGACCAACTATCAGGTAAGGATGATAAAAGGAGGAGCGCTTGTACTTCATCTTCAAACTTTATTTCAACCGAGGCTAAACGAGAGATAATTGAGTTAAACTCGTTTATGTGAGCGGTAACTGACATGCCTTCCTTCATCTTGGTGTTAACCAGTTGTTTGATGAGGAACTCTTTATTGGAAGCGGACGGCTTCTCGTACATGTTGGACAAAGCCTTAAATACTCCATAAGTAGTTGTTTCATTGACAATGTTATACGCAACACTCTTCGCCAAAGAAAGCCTAACTACACCCAAGGCTTGTCTATCCAACAGCTTCCATTCGTCATCATACATGTCATCCGGTTGTACGCCCAACATAGGCAAATGCAAACTTTTCTGATACAACATATCTTCAATTTGCATCTTCCAAAATCCATAATCGGTTCCATCAAACTTGTAAATCTTGATTTTACCGTCTTCTACCATTTTAACGGACAAATTGCACCTTTTTCAGAAATTAAGGGTGAAAAATGCAATTTTCTGAAGTTCAGGGGCTAATCTGCAACTTTCTAATAGTTCTGGGGCTAAACTACAATTTTATGAAAGTTCAGGGGCTAAACTGCAATTTTCCTTAAGTTCAGGGGCTAAACTGCAATTTTCTGAAAGTTTAGGGGATAAACTGCAATTTTTTAAAAGTTCAAGGGCTAAACTGTAATTTTCTTTTGTTGGAATCTGCTTTTCCACTGCATGCCTATATTTTGCTTTAAAAAAAAAGAAAGATCATTTTTCAAAAAAAAAAAGAACACCGTCTTTCCTTGTAATCTGCTTCTTTTTTTTTTTTTTGTTTCCACTAAGCACCACGACACCAAAACTTCAGTCTTCTTCTCCACAAGAAAAACCTGCTTCTCTACAATTCATTTCTTTTCTTCTTTCTTTAAAAAAAACAAATTCACTTTGTTTTCTTCTTTCTTGAGAGTCGGACTTGGTTCACGACGACGGAACCTACGGCAGCGGGTTGAACGGCCGGCAGCGGTTTCTGGATCGGGATAGCAACGGCGGTGGCAGGTGACAACTGAATGGCGGCGGCTGACGATGGTTTCTGATCGGATCACTAGTTCCGATTCTCACAGGTCAGCGACTTCCTTCTTCACCTCTGCTGGAACGTGTGAAATGATCAAGAGCCACAGCTCTGATGCCAGTTGTTAGGATCGGAACACGAGAATCACACGAACACACAACACACAACATACACACTCTTTGACACAATTGATTTAATGTGGTTCAGTTGCAGTGTGCAACCTACATCCACAGGCTACGAACGAGTCTTCTTTTCTATTGATATTCAAATGGGGTGTGTATTACATGATACACAGATGCAGAATATATAGAGATTAATTAGGGGCCTAGTTTGAAAAGCAAAAAAACAAAGTGACCGTAAAATACGGGTGTCCCTTTGGTTCCTTCAATCAAGGCTAAATTGCTGCCACTATCTTTTTGACCATATCCTGGCTTCACACTTATCCCAATATATACAATAAACTTGATCGTAAAGAAGTCCATCTTCCAATCAATCTAACAGGGATGGCCACTCGATAGTCGATACAAGGATATCCATTCCTGGTTAAATGGATCCAATGCAGAATTTTTAGCAATTTGTGGCATGGGAGGAAGCGGGAAAACGACGTTGGCCCAATACATTGTGTACTCAAATTGCCAAAATTTTGAAAGCGTTAGTATTGTCGAAGACATCGGTAGTAGATGCAAAGAACCGCATGATATACTTCAGATTCAAGAAAAACTTTTTGCAGATATTTCAGGCAGAAAGAAGAGAAAAATACCTAGTGCTTGTCAGGGTACATTCAAGATTGAAGAGGCCTTACAAGTAAAGAAGGCACTTATTGTTCTTGATGACATCATTGAACCAAGCCAGTTGGCAGCATTACTGGGATGCGGCGATATTAACCCACAAAGCAAGATTATAATAACAACTAGAAAAAATAATATAGGTAAATGGTTTGAGTCCAGATCTTGGGGGTGTCAAGAGTACCGAATGAAACTACTGGATGATGATGAATCATTAGAACTTTTAAGTCGACATGCCTTTGGATCCAGAACTCAGATGGAAGGTTATGAGGAACTTTCAAACCAGGTATTGCAGTATTGTGAAGGAAATCTGTTGGCTCAGGAAGTGTTGGGTTCCTCTCTAGCACAGGATAATAGCATCCTATTTTGGAAAAGTACATTGAGCTTATTGGGAAGAGATATTAATGTTGGAATTCAACGTGTACTCATCAGGAGCTACAACTCGTTACCACATGACTCTAACAAAGAGATGTTTTTGCATATTGCTTGTTTCTTTGTTGGCAAGGACATGGATTATGTGGTAAAGATATTGGAGCATGATTACTCTACAGTATCTGGGATCAAAACATTAACTAACAGATGCCTTCTGTATGTTTCTTCAAACAAAAAACTAATGATGCACCCATTGCTTCAAGAGATGGGGAGAACAATTGTCCATCAAGAATCACCCAAAGACCTTGCAAAACGTAGTAGAGTCTGGCGTAATAAGGATTCTGATGATGTTCTGCGAAAAGGAAAGGTGAGATGTTTCCTATGTGTATGTTGAAGCTAATATTCTCTCTCGCACACTCACCTTTAATAAAAAATTCTATAATTTTGACCTTTTTCTGTTTAGGGTTCAAAAACAATTGAAGGTCTAGCACTTGACATGCAAATGTTAAAGGAAGAAAAGTACTCATTCAAGGTAATACATAAGTAAAAACGAATGTCTGTTCTTATATATATATATATATATATATATATATATATATATATATATATATATATATATATATATATATATATATATATATATATATATATATATATATATATATATATATATATATATATATATATATATATATATATATATATATATATATGTAAAGAAGGAACTGTGAAGATTTTTTAACAGATCATAATTGATGTATTTATTTCTTTTAATCTAGCCATGTTTATGTTGGGTGCAAACCCAATCCCACATCGGTCAAAAATAGAAACTAAATGCTAACATATAAGGCAATGGGTAATCCCTTCTATTGCCAATTGGTTTTAGAAAAAGGAACCCCCTTGTTCTTATATGTGGTAGCATGGTTGGGCTAGTAGCGGTCCTAACAGGTGGTATCAGAGCTATGGTTGTAGCCCGGATGATGTGGTCGGCGCAGGTGGCGTGATCCCCTGTAATCCTCAGTCCGATGAAGTTGATCCTGGAAAGTCTTATATCGAAAGTCTCCCTGATGGCCCGGTCAGGTTGAGCGTGTCCCGAGAGTAGATCGGCGGTATGGAAAAGGATTGGATCTGATAAACAGTCGTTGGAGGGGAGGCCAAGGTCAGAAAGCGGAATATGGCGGAACTTGGGTTTGAGGGGAGGATTGTTGGGTGCAAACCCAATCCCACATCGGTCAAAAATAGAAACTAAATGCTAACATATAAGGCAATGGGTAATCCCTTCTATTGCCAATTGGTTTTAGAAAAAGGAACCCCCTTGTTCTTATATGTGGTAGCATGGTTGGGCTAGTAGCGGTCCTAACAGTTTACTCTTATGTGGTTTACTATAAATCTAAGTAAAGGTACAATCCATTATGTTGGATGTTTGATTTTGTTACACGTTTTTTTTTTTTTTTTTTTTTTTTTAATTTTGTCCGGTTGATGGACATTATATGTATTTGTCTAATAGTCAACTATCTCATTAAATTATCAGCATAGTGCCACGGGACATTTTACATATTCCCATATTATGACGGGGCAAGAACACTCGTCATATGCATTTACATCTAAGCATACGAAAGCACACTTTCTAGAAATATTTCTATGTATTGGTTCAGGTTAGACCCACACAAAAAACAACTTAATTTGAATTGGGCTTTAACACTAGTCTAATATCTAGTGAAAAAATATCTCTGGATTGGGCAATGTGTGGGTGAAGGTACGCGTAGGCATGCACGTGCATGTGTGTATGTATAAGATCTAGTGAAAATGAGCATCCATTAGGTCCATTTTCCTTGCAATGCAGTGTTTACTCCCGCACGATTTAAGTCACCCGTTTTCTAGATCGCTCAAAACCCCAATCTGTTAAGTATATTATTAAAAGAGCAACACCTTTCTCACGATGAAGGGTTTCTGCACGCGTACAACATGCATGTGATGTTGGAGGCTCTACAGCTTGCATGTGCATGTTTCTATCTTATTTCTTTATGTTTTTGTCTTTATGCGTAGTGGTAGACAGAATATTAGTTTAGTCCTTGGTGCTTAGCGGTAGACAACATGGGGTAGGTGTTGTTTGTTTATTCAAGTAGTGTTTTCTCTGTAACATATATATGGCAGCTTTGTGCAAGTTTTTTTTATCAATTAAATAATTTACGAAGGTTCCCTACAAACCAAAAACATGAGTTCTCTTGTTGTGTACAAAGTAACTACTTCATCTAACCTTAACATATATGTGTCATTTCCGGTTCAATACTAGTTATTAAATTATAACCTCGATCCGTACACAACCATCTTCCACATGGAGATTCTCAGTTGTTAGTCAAGAAATAGAATCCTAATATGTAGTAATCTTTGGTGATTATATTTCTACTTACTATCCCTCTCAACACATAATTTGCAGTTATCAAACCTCAAGACAGATGCACTTGAAAAGATGGATAAACTAAAATTGCTCCAGCTAAATTTTGTGCAAATGAGCGGTTCCTACGAGAATCTTTCAGAAGATTTAAGATGGCTCTGCTGGCTTGGATTCCATTTAAGAACCATACCTTCTGACTTATTCATGGGAAATTTGGTGGCTATAGATATGAGCTATAGCGTCATTGAAATCTTTGAACCGCCTATGGTAGGAAATTCAATATCCTCTTTATGTTACTTATCATTTAGCTTCCCAATTTATAGTGGCCTTTATGCATACGTTGAGTGCTACATAAATCTTGTTACTTTTGCAACAGGTTCTTCATTCACTGCAGATTCTAAATCTTAAAGACTCGTACAATCTATCCGAAATCCGCAACATGTCGATGATCCCTCATCTTGAGACTTTGATTCTTTGGAACTGTCACAATTTGGTTCGTGTTTGTGAAACCATTAATGTTAGGAAATAGACCTAAATCTATAACCTATTGCCCAGGAATAATAACGAGAATATAAATGCGGAAATATAAACACAAAGTATCGACACAGAGATTTACGTGGTTCGGTCCAAGATGACCTACGTCCACGGGCAGGAGAGAATATTCTTTATTCTAGAGCTAAATACAGGTGTTACAGAGCGTACCTAGATTGCTAGTAAATCGGCCTCTTCTGACTACTGACTTCAGACTTGACAACTGGCAACCGCTAAACCCTAATGAGCAGCCTTTATATTTATAGGCATTACAAGAAACCCTAGCCGTACCCTAGCTGCTCACGGCCCACGCGACGCGGACACTTAATGGGCCGCGGCGCGCGTGTTTACAATTCATACGGGTTTTAATTCCCAATTCACTATTTAACAATCTCCACCTTGAATTGCGAGTTCAACGTAGCTCCACCTCGCTCTAGAAACCAAAAAACTTCCTCTCGTCTCCTGCCAGCTTGCCCCGTAGGGACTTACCTCCTGCGAACATCAACCAAGTTCAAGCATAGCTCGAACTTCTCCTTGGGTAACGACTTCGTCAACATATCTGTCGGATTCACCTTGGTATCGATCTTCAAGATTGAGAACTTGTCTTCTTCAACTATGTCACGAATGAAATTTAACCGGATATCAATATGCTTTGTCTTTTCATGATAAACCGGATTCCTTGCTAGACACAAAGCGCTTTCACTATCACAGTTCAAGACAGGCTTCTCCACCTTCAACCCCAGACTCTCCACCAAACCATGTAGCCAGATACACTCTTTTATACCTTCAGTCATTGACATGTATTCCGATTCAGTTGTAGACAAGGCAACAGTAGGCTGTAAAGTTGACTTCCAACTGACTGCACATCCAAACAAAGTGAAAATATAACACGGGAGCGATCTCCTTTTCACCAAGTCGCCACCATAGTCTGAGTCTGCATATCCCACCAAGTTACTATGAGTATTACCACCATAAACCAAACAAACATCCTTAGTCCCCTTCAAGTATCGCAAGATCCACTTGACCGCTTCCCAGTGAGCTTTCCCAGGATTACTCATAAACCTACTAACCACACTAACTGCATGTGCTAAATCAGGTCTAGTACAGACCATAGCATACATAAGGCTTCCAACTGCACTTGAGTACGGAACTCTACTCATATAGTCTTTTTCCTCATCCGTAGTTGGTATAGTACTTCTGTTTAATTTAAAATGCGCTGCCAAAGGAGTTCCAACTGGTTTTGACTGATCCATACCGAAAGACTGCAAGACTTTCTCAATATATTTCTGCTGAGAAACATATAACAACCCCGTTTTCCTGTCTCTCTGAATCTCCATCCCCAATATCTTCTTTGCTGCACCCAAATCCTTCATTTCAAACTCACTTGCCAAAAGCTTTTTCAAGTTATTAATTTCAGCCATCTCCTTGGCTGCAATGAGCATATCATCAATATATAGCAACAGATAAACAAAGGACCCATTGGACAACTGCTTCAAGTAGACACAATTATCAAACTGATTCCGTATGTAGCCATGCGAAGTCATAAACGAATCAAATCTCTTGTACCACTGTCTAGGAGACTGCTTCAAACCATAAAGAGACTTCTTCAACAGACATACATGATCCTTATTAGAACCCAAAAAACCCTCAGGCTGTGACATATATATCTTCTCCTCCAAGCTTCCATGAAGAAAAGCAGTTTTGACATCGAGCTGCTCAAGCTCCAGATTAAATGCACTCACCATAGCCAAAAGAACCCGAATTGACTTATGCTTCACGACCAGTGAGAAAACCTCGTGATAGTCAATTCCTTCCTTTTGAGAAAATCCCTTCGCCACTAACCGTGCCTTGAACCTTGCAGGTTCAAACCCTGGAATTCCTTCCTTCTTCTTAAAGACCCATTTGCATCCAACCGGTTTGACTCCTTTCGGTAATGGAACAAGATCCCACGTTTCATTCTTCTCAAGAGATTGCATCTCTTCATTCATTGCCATCAACCAGTTTGATCCTTCTTTACTTGCCACCGCCTCTTTTTAGGACCGAGGCTCATCAGTACCAATGTTTTCACCAACAGCTAGTGCATATGCAACAGAACCAATATCACCATTGGTGACACATGCAGCATATCTAGCTGGTTTCTTCGTGTTCCTTTTCTCTCTTCTCCTTGATATAGATTCATCCTCATCGTTCTCACCATCGGCCTCAACATCACCAGACTGATCCTCATTGGGCTGTTCATGAGTTTCATCACGTCTATGCTGATCATCACCGACATGCTATTCTTCATTTATCACCATTATGTCTGGTATTTGTGTGACAAACTCCATCTTCTGGTTGGCACCCTGATCTTTCCCTACATGACTTGTATCACCTCCTCTTTGGTTCACCATAGCAGATTCATTAAAGGTCACATCTCTGCTATTAATAAGTTTTGGAGTTCTCTCTTCTTCTGTACACCACAGACGATAACCTTTCACTCCATGTGCATACCCTAGAAATATGCACTTCATTGCCCTCGCCTCAAGTTTACCATCATTAACATGAGCATAAGTCGGACAACCAAATATACGTAAACCAGAATAAACAGAGGGTTTTCCAGACCATACCTCTTGAGGAGTCTTAAAGTCGATTGCAGTTGATGGTGATCTGTTCACCAGATAGCAAGCAGTATTAACCGCTTCCGCCCAGAATTTGTTCGATAAATCAGCATATAACCGCATGCTTCTAGCACGCGCTAACAGTGTTTGGTTCATCCGTTCCGCCACTCCGTTCTGCTGTGGTGTGTGCCGTATAGTGTGATGTCTCACTATACCTTCCGCCTTGCAGAAGTTGTCAAACGGGGCATTGCAGAACTCCAACCCATTGTCAGTTCTGAGTGTCTTGACAGATTTTCCGGTCTGTTTTTCAATCATCGTCTTCCACTCCTTGAACTTCCCAAACACTTCGTCTTTAGTCTTTAGAAAATATATCCAAACCTTCCTTGAGTAGTCATCAATGAAAGTCACAAAGTATCGATGACCTTTATGAGAGTCGACCGGAGAGGGACCCCACAAATCTGAATGAATGTACTCCAGGATTTCCTTGCTTGTGTGTTTACCCGAACTAAACTTCACCCTGCGTTGCTTGCCTTTGACACAAGCTTCACAAAACTTGAGTTTTCCCGTTAGCTCACCACCAAACAACCCATGTTTGCTCAGAATTGACATACCCTTCTCACTCATATGTCCCAACCTTCTATGCCACAACTCTGTCTTATCATTACTACTCTCTAAGGATTGAGTAATCGCCACTGTTCCCCTAACCGAATTTCCTTCTAAGACAGGAACCCCAATCTTCTGCACCTTTCCTTTCATAACTACTAGAGAGCCCTTGGTGAACTTCAGCCAGTCATCTTCACCAGAGTATTTCAACCCATTCTTTGCTAAAGTAGTAAGAGAAATTAAGTTCTTACGAATATCCGGAACATACCAGCAATCAAGCTTTCTGACCATACCATCGTGCATCATAATCTGTACCGTACCGCTTCCTTTGACCTGAGCAACCCAATCATCTCCCAACTTCACCGTTCCTTTCAAGTCTCTAAAAGATTCAAACCAGTCACAATGTAAAGTCATATGATAAGATGCCCCAGTATCCAAGACCCAAGCATCAACAGAACTAGATGTACAAATAGTCAACACATCGCCTATGTCTTCTTCTTCAGAACCATCCTGAACAATAGCCGTACTGCCATTGTTGCTATTTTCTCCTTTCCCCCCCTTTCAGCAATGGACAATTTCTCTTGAAGTGACCCTTCTCCTTGCAGTTATAACACTTGACTTTTGCAGAAACTTTCGATTTCGAACGTGACTTACTCCGATTTCCACCATCTTTCTTATCCGATGTCCTTCCTCTGCCAACGACCAGACCTGAACCGGATGTCTCCTCATTCCCAGAAACTCTACGTTTGAGTTCCTTGGACAGCAGAGAATCCTTCACATCATTCACAGTAATTGTTGTTCTTCCATACAACATAGTATCAACAAAATTCTCATGTGAATTCGGCAGTGAACATAACAAAGTAAGGGCTTGATCCTCATCATCAATCTTTACTCCTACTCCTTGAAGATCTAGAATAATACGATTGAAAGAATCAAGATGGTCTTTTACTTGAGTACCTTCTGCCATCCGGAAAGTGTACAATCGTTGCTTCTGATACAGCCTATTTGTCAAAGAACTGTTCTGATACGTATCACAGAGCTTCTTCCAAATACCGGCAGCAGTGGGTTGATCAACAACTTCCCTCAACACCTCATCCGTCAAGCTCAAAAGAATAGCACTATGTGCTTTCCCCTCGATCTCCTTCTTCACAGCATCTGTCGTGTCCTTTGCATATTCTCCTTCCACTGCAACTACACATCCTTGTTGAACCAGAAGAGCCTTCATCTTAACCTTCCACAAAGTGAAATCATTCGAGCCATTGAACTTCTCCAAATCGAACTTGTGAGATGACATCTTCAATCAACTGATCCTTATAGTCTTTGATGAACTAGTAAATCCAAAACTGCTTACTGCTCGTCGTCACCGCGGTACGGACTTCAACAGGTCACGACGCGGGCTTGTACAGACGTGGTCCAATAGACGCGATCCTTCAACAGGCGCGGCGCGGTCTTTCAACAGACGCGACGCAGCGAAGCCGTAAACCCTAGATTTACTACCGACTTCAATCAACCAGAACTACAACCAGATCTAAAACACGCAGACCTAAAACCGCAAGTAACCACAGATCTATAACACTACAGATCTGAAACCGCGGCTCTGATACCACTTGTTAGGAAATAGACCTAAATCTATAACCTATTGCCCAGGAATAATAACGAGAATATAAATGCGGAAATATAAACACAAAGTATCGACACAGAGATTTACGGGGTTCGGTCCAAGATGACCTACGTCCACGGGCAGGAGAGAGTATTCTTTATTCTAGAGCTAAATACAGGTGTTACAGAGCGTACCTAGATTGCTCGTAAATCGGCCTCTTCTAACTACTGACTTCAGACTTGACAACTGACAACCGCTAAACCCTAATGAGCAGCCTTTATATTTATAGGCATTACAAGAAACCCTAGCCGTACCCTAGCTGTTCACGGCCCACGCGACGCGGACACTTAATGGGCCGCGACGCACGTGTTTACAATTCATACGGGTTTTAATTCCCAATTCACTATTTAACAATTAAAGACCTGAGGAGTCTTGCACTGCTGAACATGACAGGGTGTAAAAACCTGTGCAAGATAGAGCAAACACATCTGTTAGTTAGGGTGGAAGCTTCTACTTCTGGTGGAAGAGTTGCTGAACAGCCGTCCTTTTCCTTCCCACATTCTTTACATCGCTTATTCCTCAAGGACTGCAGTCTTGAGTGTAACAAATCTTTTCCTCTGAGTTTCAGTGTTCAAATATCTTTGCAGTACTTGAATTTAGGCAATAGTTTATTTGAGTTTCTGCCTTGTTATGATCATCTTAAAAATCTTCGAGTCCTTGACTTGAGTTTATGTGCAAGACTTAAATGGCTTCTGTATCTTCCAAGTACAGTTGCAGAATTGTGAGGTGCGCCTGGTTGGTGATGATGAGCTTACCATAGGGAGGAATTTGTGTCTCCAGGTTTGTTGTTTTTCTTTTAAGCACACACAGCACATCGACTTATTAATTATACGTGACTGAATTCTAGTGCTTGTGTGGTATAGATGTTGTATGAATTCAATATAATGAGCACATCTCTGCCAAACATAAAGGATCCAAACATGAAGCCTGATTATGTATCAGAATTATCGTCTTTGTCATTTGACGTGCCTTTGTGTCCAAAGAATAAGAGTCTCAAAGGACTTGATGTAACTATCAGATATACAATATCAGATGATAATGATCGGGGATGGTTCTGTAAAATCAGTACAAACAATGGTTTTGATTTGATGTACAACCCCAAAGTCTTTGGCAGACCTGATTGTGGTGAAGTTGGTATATGGTTAAGCTACTGGCCAATTGGAAACACTTTAAACGTTGGAGATAAAGTTAATGTCTCTATTATTCTGATGAGTGGAGTGGAGGTACACGAATGTGGTGTGAACCTTGTTTACACCGATGACAAAGAACCTGAAGAAAATTTGGGAAATAACAAGGGATGGGAAGAAATTATTGGAGGAGATTTGTCTGGATTTCAACTAAGCACAGGAGCGTACTATCTTTGTCGCCAGGATTTCTTTGTGTTAATGGAAGTTGGCAGAGAGTGTCCGGATTGGTTCAGAATTCTTGTTGGTGATGCCATTGATTATACAGGTATGTCCCTCTTATGAAATTAATTATGGGCATTTGTAGTTAGGTTTATGCTGCAAATAGAGAAATTTCATGTTATGAGACATTGTTACAGAGGTACGTGGATGGAGAAAGACCGGTCGACCTAAGCAAATGAATACATCATTTACGGAGTTGAAAACTGTTAGATGCATCATCCATGGTCCTGAAATGGTAAATTTGCTTTCTAGAACTTTATTATAACAATTTTTACCATTCTCCACTTTTACAAACGCAAGGGTTACCATAATACATCTACAATTCAAATACAAGGAATAATAATGCTTCTCAATTGCTGATCTGGTTCTGGTGTTTATGAAAAACAAATAGGAGGAAATTTACAAGATCGCGGAAATGTCAAAATCATCTTCTGTAGATAAACCTTTGGAATTGACATCAAGCATGCTTGGGGAGATGATGAAACCTGCCACATCATCTACATTTACAGATACAACTATGCAGGCAGTGTCTAAGCCCACAATGGAAAAACTTGAAGAAGAGAATCTAACCGCTGATGCTAATCTTATTCTCATGGCACCAGATTCCAACAAGAAAATCGCAAACGAAACAAGGAAAATCTTGGTTGATCTAGGCATCCGATTGACTCCCATGGCTACTGTACCCGAAGATGAACTTCATGAAGATGAAGAACTCAGTGATATCAAAGGACAGATCAATTCAATTCAAGAGAAGATCATGATCTGGGACCTTGATGAAATTATGATCTGGAATTCCGATCCTGAACAAGCTAAAGAGTATTTGAAAACAGTCGTTGAAGCCAAGAGATTATCAGAGGTCTTGGAGAGTTTAAATTTGACAGAAGACAATAAAGGCCTTTTGAGAAATGTTAATGCTCTTCTCCAAACATCAATGGCGAGGATCGAAGAGTTATTCCGAGATATACTCATTAATAATTCTCAAAACTTCGAGCCTGAACATTCTGAATATTTCAGTTTCTTTTCCAGTGAAGATGGCTCCGCGATTTCATTTACTGACGATTCAATCAACAGTCCCTTCCAAGGAGACAGCATCATAAGCCATGGAGCTGAAGTTTTAATAATGGATTTAGTAAATCCGGTGGTGATTCCGGACCTCAAAGGAATTGCTAATTCCATGTTTGACTCCAATTGCGGTCGAGAATGTACTCAAGCGTTCATTAGTGTCCGAACAGACGCATTTGATGATTGTTTATTAATTCTCGGAATCAAAATATTAACCGTAGAAGAAGTTATAAATATGGAATGGATTGTGTTAAACCCCAAGATTAGAAGATGGATAGTGGCGATTAAGATCTTTGTTAGGGTGTATCTCGCTAGCGAGAAGTTTTTATGCGAGCAGATATTCGGGCAGAGAGAGTCTGTTTGTTCGATCTGTTTTACGGAGTCGTCAAAAGTTTCAATGTTGCAGCTTTTGGACTTTGCAGAAGCGATCGTGATCGGGCCCCACCAACCGGAAAAACTTTTTAGAATTCTTGAAATGTATAAAGTTTTATCGGATCTTATGCCGGATATTGAAAAATTGTATTCCGATGAAAACGGATTTTACATTAGATGGCAATACCACATCGTTTTCACGCGGGTGGGCGATTATACAAAGGCGACATCTATCGAATTCAAGAACGCAGTCGGGGCACATTCGTCAAATACCGCATTTCCAGGTGGTGGGTATTCACAGTGCAACATCCACTTTATTTATTTATTAGTATTATGTCGTTTTTAGTCCTTGTTTGAATTAGTCTAATGTTAGTGGGTAGTTTCCCGTGTGAGTTTACTTTTCTTAAGGTAGTGGTCCTGGTTTGTAGCTTGTTTCTCGTTTTGTATATTTGTAGTATGTTTTAAGTTTTTTCGAGTAATGCAGAAATATATGTTCTGTGTGCAACTTGATTCCTTCTTCAATTACCTTGCTTACCTTCCTGGTTGTGTACTAGGAAGTTTGTCTCTCCAAGAGTTAACAATCTGGTATCAGAGCCTGTTGTGTTAATGGCTGAACTGCAAGTCGTTGGTGGAGTAAAGAAGCTCAACAATCAGAACTTTAACACATGGTCCACTTGCATCATGTCATACATGCAGGGACAGGACCTGTGGGAAGTTGTAAATGGGACCGAGACGAGGCAACCGGAGACAGAGGACAACAACGGGATCTTACGAAAATGGAAGATCAAGGCTGGCAATGCGATGTTTGTGTTAAAAACAACAGTTGAAGAAGATGTACTCGAGCACATAAGGGATGTGGTAACCCCAAAGGAGGCATGGGATACCTTGTCTACTCTATTCTCTAAGAAGAACGATACAAAGTTACAATTGCTCGAGAATGAACTCCTATCTGTGTCTCAAAAAGAGTTGACGATTCCTTAATACTTCCACAAGGTTAAGGCCACGTGTAGGGAGATTAT
Source organism: Cichorium intybus (assembly GCA_023525715.1). Taxonomy (NCBI): domain Eukaryota; kingdom Viridiplantae; phylum Streptophyta; class Magnoliopsida; order Asterales; family Asteraceae; genus Cichorium; species Cichorium intybus. The sequence continues at coordinate 630,852 of JAKNSD010000047.1, read as the reverse complement.
GGAACTTGATCCTCAATCCCAGATCGGTGAAACCAGGATGAAAAGAATAATCATACATGGTCTGAAACCAGAGTTTAGAAGCTTTGTAGCAGCGGTACAAGGTTGGGCTACCCAACCTTCTCTAGTTGAGTTCGAAAATCTTCTGGCTGGACAGGAGGCTTTAACGAAGCAGATGAGTGGAGTATCGGTTGAAGGTGTAACACCCGACTTATTAACAAAAACACCCCAAAATTTTTTTCATTTTTCAAACCAAATATTTTACAAACAAACCATAAGTAGGGGTATTAGTTAATACAATACGAGTACAAGCGTATCACGAAGTACAATACATAAAATATTATACATTCTTCAAGCCGGGTCGTCACTTCAAATACTAAGTCCCCAGTCACGGACTTTATCTTTTCCCTTGGCGGGATCACGCTCACCTGCAGGGACATATCAATAAAACCGTGAGCTATAAAGCCCAATGAGAAATCAAATCAAATATAACATGTATAAGAATAAAATTCTCTATACAAAATCAAATATGCATTCTCATGCAACACAAAAATCATATATGGCTCACGGGTATATCCCGCTTTTGCCTAGACTCACGGCTCCGTTCTTGTCATCTCGATGACTCACGGCTTACCCGGTATTGTCTTATATAAGTTTGACTCGCAGCTCCGTTCTTGTCTATTATAGACTCACGGCTTATCTGGTATTGTCATATCATTCATATTTATTGACTCACAGCTCCGTTCTTGTCTATATCAGACTCACAGCTTATCTGGTATTGTCATATATCAAATCATATAATCTGTCATTTTCGTCCCCAAAACAATTTCCATCTGCAGCTGCTCATAATATCTATCACATCGGATACTAGTGAGATTACTCACCTGAAGGCTTGCTACTACTAGCTTTTGTCGTTTCTTTCCTTGAAATGAAATCCGCAAGATTTTGTCCCGTACCTATAATTCCATTCATTTCACAATGATTATAGGTTAATATACCATTTCAGTTGGTTCTAATGCACAAGAGTCTAATATAAGACCAATTCCAAGCATTAACCATTGGTATAAAAATTTAATACACTTCCCGAAATACGCGTATTCTACTACAGTACTTTCGGGAGGTCGTATTTGTATTCCGATAATTTTCCATGAAGTTTTACAACATATTAGACCTATGTTTAAAATTTCAGGTCAATCGGATAAGCCTAGCACAAGAATCAAACTTGGAAAATTCACTAAATTTTAACAGAAGATAAACTGGTTTCTGCCCAGGGGTCGAGTCGCGACCAACCCCCTGGTCAAGTCGCGAAGACCTCTCTTCGGGTCGCGACCAACCCCCTGGTCAAGTCGTGAGCACTGGACAGAGGTGCAGAAACTCCGATTTTATGCTATAATTTTCAATTTTTCTCTTGTTAAGGTCTTATTACTCGACTTAATCCCTAGGAAATGTTCCAAGACCAAAACCCTTGACTATTAACAAGTTTTAAACCATTGGGGAATCAAATTCAAATCCATTTATCCAATTTCCCGTTTTTGCATTTTTGCTCCAAAAACTGAAATTATTGAATTCTACTTGCTTCTAATGATTTCTTTCGGTCATTATAGCATCTAGAACTCATTTTAATCCATTAGAATCATGTTTATCACAAGAACTCATCATCTAGGGTTCTTGATCAAAATCCCAATTCTTGAACAATAGCAACCTACTTCCATTTTCTTTGAATTAAGTCCTTTTAGCATGACTTACTGGAAGTATTAAGCTACTTATCACATAATTCCTAACTGAAATTACAGTTTTCAGTTCAAGCTTGAAGAACACACACCAAAAGCTTGGTAAGAACTAAATAACTTACCTCAATTGCTTCCAAGTCTTCAATTCCAAGCCTAGAATCCGATTCCTAGCTTTAATTCTTCAAGAAAACTCCAAGTTTCTGCAATCGATCACTCCAAAACCCTCTCTCGATGCTTCCAGATTTTCTGCACATGTGGGAGAGCTTGTCCCACTATTTATACTTCCAGAAATTGCAGTTTAGTCCCTGGAGTTGTTATTCTTGAACTTTTGCCACATTTTACACATATTTATGACAAAAACTAGTTTTTATAACATTTTAACTCCTAAACTCAAAATATTATTACAAACTTAATCATTTTCTGTCCAAAAAACCAAATTACCCTTCTAAGGTAAAATGACCAACTTGCCCTTTTTATTATAATTACATAATAAGCATGTTTTGGCGTTACAAATTCTCCCCTCCTTTAAGAGATTTCGTCCCCGAAATCATACAAAAAGTTGAGGGTATTTCTCCCTCATTTCATTTTTGGTCTCCCACATCACGTCGGAACCTTTGTGATGACGCCAAAGCACTTTCACCATGCTAATCTTCTTATTTCGCAGCTGTCTCACTTTGCGGTCTAACACCCTCTCGGGTTGTTCCGGATATCTCAACTTTTCATCTACCTCAATTTCAGCAAGAGGTACATGTTGAGACTTATCAAACAAAGTTTTCCTCAAATGGGACACATGGAATACATCATGTATACCATGAAGTTCATCAGGTAACTCCAATCTATACGCCACGGCTCCAACTCTTTGGGATATACGGAAAGGTCTAATGAAACGAGGACTCAACTTCCCTTTCTTCCCAAAACGAATTAAGCCTTTCCAAGGGGATACTTTGAGCATTACCATATCTCCTACTTGGAATTTTATTGGTTTCACCCGTTTATCTGCGTACTGTTTATGTCTATTCTGAGCCACCTTCAAATTTTCTCGTATCTGTTTGATATTTTCTTCCGTCTGTGCTACAATTTCAGGTCCAGCCAACGGCTTTTCCCCAACTTCAGTCCAGCAGGTCGGAGTACGACACGGTGCTCCATACAAGGCTTCATATGGGGCCATCTGAATGCTGGAATGATAGCTGTTATTGTAGGCGAATTCTACCAAAGGCAAATGATCTTCCCAGCTTCCACCAAAGTCTATCACGCAAGTTCTTAGCATGTATTCCAAAGTTTGGATAGTTCTTTCACTTTGGCCATCGGTCTGCGGGTGGTATGCAGTACTCATAAGTACTTTTGTACCCAACTGCTCTTGTAGACTTTGCCAAAACCGGGAAGTAAATCTGCTGTCTCGATCCGATACGATCGATGCTGGTAATCCATGTCGACATAACACCTCATCTATGTAGATTTTCGCCAGTTGATCCGCCCTGTACTTTTCTTTATATGGTATGAATTGTGCCGAATTGGTCAATCGATCCACAATCACCCATATAGAATCATAACCTCGCGGTGTCCGCGGCAACTTTGTTACAAAATCCATGGTAATATGGTCCCACTTCTTCTCTGGAATCGGCAATGGTTGGATTTCTCCGTACGGTTTCTGATGGTTTGACTTCACTTGCAGACATGTCAAACATCTTTCTACATATCTTCCAACATCTCTTTTCATTCCGGGCCACCAATACAACGGTTTTATCGTCCGGTACATCTTGGTACTACCCGGATGAACCGCATATCGGCTACAGTGTGCATCTTCTATAAGCAAGTTTCGTGCTTCTCCTTGTTTTGGGACCCATACACGTCCTCTGAAGGTCTTCAATTTCTGAGCATTTTCTTCCAGATGCTTCAAATATCCAACCATTCATTCGCGTTTTACATTCTCCGGCTTACACGCTTCTTCTTGTGCCGAACGAATCAATTCTGGTAACCGGCTTGCTACACCCATACACGCGGATGTAACTTTCAAGGGTGCTTCTTTCCGGCTTAGAGCATCTGCCACCACATTCTCCTTGCCAGGGTGGTACCGAATTTCAAAGTCAAAGTCTTTAAGAAGATCCATCCACCTTTGTTGTCGCATGTTAAGCTCCTTTTGATCAAATAAATACTTCAAACTTTTGTGGTCCGTATAGACAACAAATTTCACACCATATAGATAGTGTCTCCACAGCTTTAATGCTAAAACCACCGCATCTAATTCCAGATCATGAACTAGATACTTCTTCTCAGCGTCTTTTAGTTGGTGGGACGCATAAGCTATAACTCGACCTTTCTGCATTAGAACACACCCAAGTCCGATTCTAGAAGCATCGCTGTAAATCACATACTCTTCTCCGCTTTGTGGTAGTACTAACACCGGTGCTTCACATAAAGCTTGTTTCAGCTTCTGGAATGCTTCTTGCTGCTTTTTGGCACATGTGAATTTTTCGCCTTTCTTGGTCAACTTGGTCAACGGGATAGCTATTGAGGAGAAATTCTCGACAAATCTTCTGTAATAGCCTGCCAGACCAAGAAAACTTCGTACCTCCGTTGGACTTCTAGGCGGTTCCCACTTCATTACGGCTTCAATCTTTGATGGATCAACTTTCACCCCTTCAGCATTAATTACATGGCCAAGAAATTGAACTTCTCTTAGCCAGAATTCACACTTGAAGAATTTAGCATACAACTTTTCTTAGCGAAGCAACTCCAACACTTGTCGCAGGTGCACTTCATGTTCGGCTTGGCTTCGAGAATACACCAAGATATCATCAATAAACACTATCACCGAGGTATCAAGGAACGGTCGACACACCCGGTTCATGAGATCCATGAATACGGCTGGAGCATTGGTTAACCCGAAAGGCATCACCAAAAACTCATAGTGACCGTATCGTGTGCGAAAAGCTGTTTTTGGAAAGTCAGATTCTCGTATCTTCAGCTGATGGTAACCCGACCTCAGGTCAATTTTTGAAAAGTAGGATGCTCCTTGTAGCTGGTCAAACAAGTCATCAATTCGTGGGAGTGGATACGTATTCTTCACCGTGATCTTGTTTAATTCCCGATAGTCAATACACATGCGCATTGACCCATCTTTCTTCTTAACAAACAGGATAGGGGCTCCCCAAGGAGATGTACTCGGTCTGATGAAACCCCTGTCTAATAATTCTTCCAGTTGCTTCCGCAGTTCCACCATCTCTGAAGGTGCTAAACGGTATGGAGCTCGAGCGACAGGAGCAGCTCCCGGAATCAGTTCAATCGTGAACTCAACCTGTCGATCTGGTGGCAACCCTGGAAGTTCATCTGGAAACACATCTGGGAATTCGTTTACCACGTTTACATTCGCTACCCCCACTTTAACTGGCTTAGCCACCGCTACATAGGCCAAATAAGACATCCCTCCTTTACTAACACAGCTTCGAGCTTGAGCAAAGGAGATAACTGGCATTCTTAACCGAGGTCGTTCACCCTGAATCTTTATCCATTCTCACTCCGGTGATAACACTGTAATATTTTTATTTCTACAATCCATGTTGGCATAATTCGTTGCCAACCAATCCATCCCCACAATTACACCGAATTCATTGGTAGTCATCCGCTTCAAATCTATAGGGAAAGTGGTCTCGTAGATTTTAAGCTGACAATCTTCCAAGTGTTCAGAAACCCAAACATATCTGCCGTCTGCTATAGCCACTTCTAAGCTTTCATCCATTGGGGTTAACGGTACATTCAGGCGGGGCAATAAGGACTCCGACACAAAATAGGGTGTTGCCCCTGGATCAAATATAACATATACATGTATGGTATTGAGAGTAAAGATACCTGTAACCACGTCTATCTTCTCACGGGCTTCCTCCACAGTCATCTGGAAAGCTCGTGAGGCCACTGGTCGTCCCCTGTTCTTTGGCTCTTCTTTCTTCCCTCCTTGATCATCCATGGATCTATCACTGTATACTCCAGATTTCAATTGGGGACAATTCGGACGAATGTGATCCGTAGCTCCACATTGGTAACATCTTCGCTCCGCCCGACAATCCCGTGTAGGATGACCTGTTTTTCCACAGTTTCGGCAACTAGCTAATACAGTATCACTGCGACAACTGCCCGTGTGCCTTTTTCGGCACTTTTCACACCATTTTCCTTCGTCTTTCTGGCTTTTACCCTTGGACCCGGTTTGTTGCGACTTTTTCTGAGGCGTCCAACTTTGGTCTTCCGCCTTTCGTTTAGTTTCCATGACTTTCTTTTCATCTTCCTGTCGCTTCAATTCGGTCTCCCTTTCTGTGGCTCGATCCACCACTTGTCGGAAGGTAGGCAGTTTCAGTGGTTGCACAATTTCTCTGATTCGGGTCGTCAGCCCCCAGACATACATATCAATCTTCCTCTTTTCGGTACTGACATGGTGTTCCGCAAATCTTGCTTTCTCCAGAAAGCTAAGAGTGTATTCTTGAATAGATCGGGAACCCTGTTCCATGTGCAGGAATTCATCCTCCAGTTTCTTTATAGCTACTTCGGAGCAATACTCTTCATTGAATTTAATCTTGAATTGTTCCCAAGACACAGATTAGGTTGGATCAAGATTCAGAGACTTGTAGTAAATTTGCCACGAATGTAGTGCGCTACTCGTAAGTTGATTTGTGGCAAATTCTACTTTGTCATCGTCTGCACATTTGCTAACTCGAAACACCTTCTCAGTATGCATAATCCATTCCATGGCTTGGACCGGATTATCTGTCCCCGAAAATTCCTTTGGTTTACAACCAAGGAAAGCTTTGTAAGTACACCCAACTTTCTTTGTCGAAGCTTCCCCACCTTGAGTTTCTTTTATCGCCCGGGCATGACTTTCTCCCTGGCTTTCATCTTCCGGCTGCCTGTCATGAATACTTTTTGCAGCCTCTTCACTAGGATTAGGATTGGCACTCGGGTTAGGATTGCCACTAGGATTGGGGTTATTCGTTAACGTAGGCATCATTTGCCTAACCACTTCTTCCACTATTGCCCGAATATCAGGTGGATTTCCTCCCGCCGGTTCCCTTGCTGGTGCTCTTGCTCTTCGTCCCACAGAACCGCGTGAACGAGCTGGTCCGCTTCTTGAGGTTCCACACGAATTTGCACCAGTGGGATTCCTCCTTGTATTTCTCATACTTCAAAATTCAGCAAACCGTTAGTTTACATATATAATAACAACTTATATATATCTAACAGTCCATTTGTCTATTTGTCTCTCAAGATTTAAGTCCAGGAATCTAATCTAAGACACCTAGTTCACTTAAACCACGGCTCTGATACCAACTTGTAACACCCGACTTATTAACAAAAACACCCCAAAATTTTTTTTCATTTTTCAAACCAAATATTTTACAAACAAACCATAAGTAGGGGTATTAGTTAATACAATATGAGTACAAGCGTATCACGAAGTACAATACATAAAATATTATACATTCTTCAAGCCGGGTCGTCACTTCAAATACTAAGTCCCCAGTCACGGACTTTATCTTTTCCCTTGGCGGGATCACGCTCACCTGTAGGGACATATCAATAAAACCGTGAGCTATAAAGCCCAATGAGAAATCAAATCAAATATAACATGTATAAGAATAAAATTCTCTATACAAAATCAAATATGCATTCTCATGCAACACAAAAATCATATATGGCTCACGAGTATATCCTGCTTTTGCCTAGACTCACGGCTCCGTTCTTGTCATCTCGATGACTCACGGCTTACCCGGTATTGTCTTATATAAGTTTGACTCACAGCTCAGTTCTTGTCTATTATAGACTCACGACTTATCTGGTATTGTCATATCATTCATATTTATTGACTCACAGCTCCGTTCTTGTCTATATCAGACTCACAGCTTATCTGGTATTGTCATATATCAAATCATATAATCTGTCATTTTCGTCCCCAAAACAATTTCCATCTGCAGCTGCTCATAATATCTATCACATCGGATAACAGTGAGATTACTCACCTGAAGGCTTGCTACTACTAGCTTTTGTCGTTTCTTGCCTTGAAATGAAATCCGCAAGATTTTGTCCCGTACCTATAATTCCATTCATTTCACAATGATTATAGGTTAATATACCATTTCAGTTGGTTCTAATGCACAAGAGTCTAATATAAGACCAATTCCAAGCATTAACCATTGGTATAAAAATTTAATACACTTCCCGAAATACGCGTATTCTACTACAGTACTTTCGGGAGGTCGTATTTGTATTCCGATAATTTTCCATGAAGTTTTACAACATATTAGACCTATGTTTAAAATTTCAGGTCAATCGGATAAGCCTAGCACAAGAATCAAACTTGGAAAATTCACTAAATTTTAAAAGAAGATAAACTGGTTTCTGCCCAGGGGTCGAGTCGCCACCAACCCCCTGGTCAATTCGCGAAGACCTCTCTTCGGGTCGCGACTAACCCCCTGGTCAAGTCGCGAGCACTAGACAGAGGTGCAGAAATTCCGATTTTATGCTAGAATTTTCAAATTTTCTCTTGTTAAGGTCTTATTACTCGACTTAATCCCTAGGAAATGTTCCAAGACCAAAACCCTTGAATATTAACAAGTTTTAAACCATTGGGGAATCAAATTCAAACCCATTTATCCAATTTCCCGTTTTTGCATTTTTGCTCCAAAAACTGAAATTATTGAATTCTACTTGCTTCTAATGATTTCTTTCGGTCATTATAGCATCTAGAACTCATTTTAATCCATTAGAATCATGTTTATCACAAGAACTCATCATCTAGGGTTCTTGATCAAAATCCCAATTCTTGAACAATAGCAACCTACTTCCATTTTCTTTGAATTAAGTCCTTTTAGCATGACTTACGGAAGTATTAAGCTACTTATCACATAATTCCTAACTGAAATTACAGTTTTCAGTTCAAGCTTGAAGAACACACACCAAAAGCTTGGTAAGAACTTAATAACTTACCTCAATTGCTTCCAAGTCTTCAATTCCAAGCCTAGAATCCGATTCCTAGCTTTAATTCTTCAAGAAAACTCCAAGTTTCTGCAATCGATCACTCCAAAACCCTCTCTCGATGCTTCCAGATTTTCTGCACATGTGGGAGAGCTTGTCCCACTATTTATACTTCCAGAAATTGCAGTTTAGTCCCTGGAGTTGTTATTCTTGAACTTTTGCCACATTTTACACATATTTATGACAAAAACTAGTTTTTATAACATTTTAAGTCCTAAACTCAAAATATTATTACAAACTTAATCCTTTTCTGTCCAAAACACCAAATTACCCTTCTAAGGTAAAATGACCAATTTTCCTTTTTTATTATAATTACATAATAAGCATGTTTTGGTGTTACCGAAGGCGATGTTTGTGTTAAAAAAAACAGTTGAAGAAGATGTACTCGAGCACATAAGGGATGTGGTAACCCCAAAGGAGGCATGGGATACCTTGTCTACTCTATTCTCTAAGAATAACGATACGAAGTTACAATTGCTCGAGAATGAACTCCTATCTGTGTCTCAAAAAGAGTTGACGATTCCTTAATACTTCCACAAGGTTAAGGCCACGTGTAGGGAGATTATGGAACTTGATCATCAATCCCAGATCGGTGAAACCAGGATGAAAAGAATAATCATACATGGTCTGAAACCAGAGTTTAGAAGCTTTGTAGCAGCGGTACAAGGTTGGGCTACCCAACCTTCTCTAGTTGAGTTCGAAAATCTTCTGGCTGGACAGGAGGCTTTAACGAAGCAGATGAGTGGATTATCGGTTAAGGCCAGTGAAGAAGCTTTGTATGTCGAGAAGGGAAAAGGAAAACACCGATCGCCAACTAACCAACGGTACAAACAAAATTCAGAAGGAAGCAAGATACACGAGGGAGATAAGAAGACTCGCAAGTATGATAAAGGAGAGCGGTCTGAGGAAAAACAAAAGAATCATCGTCCAAACAAACGGTTCCCTTTCAAGTGCTATAATTGTGGTCGCAAAGGTCATATTGCACGCAATTGTCGTTTTGAGAGCACGGAAGAAGGCAATGCTGCAACGTCTCAAGAGGAAGAAGTGTGGGATGCCGAGGCAATATATGCACAAGTTGAAGATGTCGAAAATGTTTCAGCATTTGAAGCAACTACCGAAAATAATAGAAGCAGACTTGATGAATGGATCGTTGACTCCAGTTGCTCCAATCACATGACCGGGGAACATGACAAGTTACAAGATCCAGTCAACTATGAAGGTAGTAGAGTGGTTGTAATTGCTGATAACTCTAAACTCCAGATTGCACATGTTGGGAATGTTGTGTTCTGTCCAGAAGATAATAACAAAGAACTGAAGCTCGAAAGTGTCTACCACGTACCAGGTATGAAGAAGAATCTTCTTTCAGTTTCACAGTTGACCTCAAAAGGACACCATGTGTTATTTGGCCCGGATGATGTTAAGATCTTCACGGAATTTGTAACTCCATCAAAACCTGTTTTTAAGGGACGAAGAACTGATTCGATCTATGTAATGTCTGCTGAAACTGCATATGTAGAAAAGACGAAAAATAATCAAAATATAGATTTGTGGCATATGAGATTAAGTCACGTTAGCTATGATAAGCTTGACTTGATGATGAAGAAGCAGATGGTCAAAGGTCTTTCCCAACTTGAAGTTAAAAAGGGTATTGTGTGTGCTGGGTGTCAATTCGGGAAGGCTCATCAACAACCTTTTCAGAAATCAGAATACAAGTCAAAAGCACCATTAGAGCTGGTACACTCCGATGTGTTTGGACCTGTTAAACAACCTTCACTCAAGGGTATGAAGTACATGATAACATTCATAGATGACTACTCACGTTACGTTTGGGTGTATTTCATGACGGAAAAATCCGAAACATTTGCTAAGTTTAAGGAGTTTATAGCGGAGGCCGAAAGAGAAACCAAACATAATGTTTGTTGCCTGCGATCAGACAATGGAGGGGAGTATCTCGCGACTGAATTCAGTGAGTATTTGAAAACACATAAAATCAAACGCCAATTGACATGTTCAAATACCCCCAACAAAATGGGGTGTCGGAAAGGAAAAACAGGCACCTGGGTGAGATTTGTAGAAGCATGGTTCATGATAAGAATGTTCCAGGGCATTACTAATGCCGGGCAGAAGCTATGAAGACAGCAACCTATGTGGTCAACCGGATTCCACAACAAGGCCTCAGTTACGTGTCACCTTTTGAAAAACCTTTGAACATTAAGCCAAATGTGAGTCATCTACGTGTATTTGGGTGTGTGTATTACGTATTCATACCCAATCATCTTCGTAGCAAAATGGAAAAGAAGGCAGTTAGGTGCATTTTTGTGGGATACGATCAAGAAAGAAAAGGTTGGAGATGTTGTGATCCTAAGTCTGGGAAGTGCTACATTTCTAGGAATGTTGTGTTTGATGAAAACTCATCGTGGTGGTCAGATGATTATAAAGCTCTCCCGGATTCTAAAACCCTTGAAGAAAAATTGGAGTCATCCAAGGCAAAACTGAATCTGGACAATGATGATATTGTAATTGATAATGCTGATGTACTGATTCAAGATCAATCACTAGAGGAGACGAGAGACTCTCAACCAGTTAATGCAGTGGATGCTGGTGATGCGAATACCGAGACACAAAGTCTTAGAAGATCTACAAGAATTAGAAAGCCTAATCCTCGATACGCCAATGCTGCAATAGTGGAAGAAGAAGTGATTGAACCAAAGACATATGATCAAGCGGCAACCAAACGAGAGTGGATCTTGGCCATGGAAGAAGAAATCGCTGCACTAATCCGAAATCAAACGTGGCAACTTGTCCCAAAACCTGACGAGGTAAAGCCTGTGTCGTGTAAATGGGTATTTAAAGTTAAACGAAATGTTGATGGATCCGTGGGAAGATATAAGGCACGTTTGGTGGCTCGTGGGTTTTCACAACAACATGGACTTGATTATGAAGACACATTCATTCCAGTAGCTAAATTAACTACTATTCGAGTGTTATTAGCTCTTGCAGCGAATAAGGGATGGAACTTGTGGCAAATGGATGTGACTAACGCTTTTTTATATGGAGACTTAGATCATATAATTCACATGGATCAACCTCGTGGTTTTGAAAGTAAAAGTCAGCCAAATTTTGTGTGTAAACTCAAGAAAGCCTTGTACGGTTTGAAACAATCTCCAAGGGCGTGGTTTGGAAAAATGGCATAATTTCTTGAGCATAATGGTTATACAAGTACTCCATCAGATGCAAGTTTATTTGTGAAGAAAATTGGGAACACAGTTGCATTGGTTCTTGTGTACGTGCACGACTTAATAATCACAGGTGATTTAGAAGATATAGTCACTCAACTGAAGGAGAATTTGTGCACCAGGTTCCACATGAAGGATTTGGGGAAGCTGAAACATTTCCTTGGCTTAGAACTTAATTATGATGGCGAAGATATAGTTCTACATCAACGGAAGTATTGCATTGATCTATTAAAAAGATTCAGAATGTTAGAGTGCAAGGCAGCGATAACACCTATGGACACCAATGTCAAGTTGTGTGCGCAATCAGGAAGGGAATTAGAAGATGCAACAGTGTATAGGAAAATGGTGGGAAGCCTCATATACCCCACGCTGACGCGACCAGATATAGCCTTTGCAGTTGGTGTACTAAGCCGTTTCATGCAAAATCCAAGGAAGCCTCACCTTGGAGCTGCACGAAGGGTGTTAAGGTATATTAATGCTACCCTCAACTATGGAATTCAGTTTAAGAGGGAATCAGAATGCAAATTGATGGGTTTCTGTGATGCTGACTATGCTGGGGACTTGAACACTCGAAGGTCAACAACCGGCTATGTATTCATGCTTGGGTCCAGCATAGTATCTTGGTCTAGTAAGCGTCAACCCACTGTCTCGCTATCTACGACAGAAGCTGAGTATAGAGCTGCTGCTATGGCAGCCCAGGAAATTGTCTGGCTTGTTCAACTGTTGAAGGATATGAACCAAGAAGTCAATTACAGTATTCCACTCTTGAGTGATAACATGTCCTCGATAAAGCTTGCTGAGAATCCAACTTTTCATGCTCGTACAAAGCATATAGAAGTTCACTACCACTTTATCAGAGAGAATGTTTTAAAGGGTGAAATAGATTTGAAGTATGTGAACACAACTGAACAGGTAGCAGATATCCTAACCAAGAGTTTACCAAGTGCAAAGCTGATTGAATTTAGCAACATGATGGGTATGGTGGAAGTTGATGTTGAGAGGGAATATTGACAGTGCAACATCCACTTTATTTATTTATTAGTATTATGTCGTTTTTAGTCCTTGTTTGAATTAGTCTAATGTTAGTGGGTAGTTTCCCGTGTCAGTTTACTTTTCTTAAGGTAGTGGTCCTGGTTTGTAGCTTGTTTCTCGTTTTGTATCTTTGTAGTATGTTTTAAGTTTTTTCGAGTAATGCAGAAATATATGTTCTGTGTGCAACTTGATTCCTTCTTCAATTACCTTGCTTACCTTCCTGGTTGTGTACTAGGAAGTTTGTCTCTCCAAGAGTTAACAGTGGGATCCACTATCTCACACGCTACGTGATGAATTACATCACACTTCTAATCGATTTCAGCGATTCCTTAAATATGTGTCTGAAAGACGACCGTGTGGGAGACAATAAGGAATCTTCATCTTCACTGCACACAAGTCCAAGCCATGAAGACGATTCAATCAATGAAAACTCATCTTCATCTCCAATGGCGTTATATTTACAATCTGTAATGTCGATTCTAGAATCCAATATTCAGGAAAAGTTGAAATTATACAATGATGAAGCACTAGGTCATCTTTTTATGATGAACAACATCCATTACATTGCAGAGAAATCGAAATTTTCAGAGATGAGAAAGATTCTTGGAGAGGATTGGATTCAGAAACTGAAATCGAAATTACGGCAATACGCGATGAGTTATGAACGGGCCACGTGGCGTTCGATTTTGAGTTTGCTTCGAGAAGATAGTCTTCTTAGTTCTGGAAGCTCAAATTCAACCTCGAAGACTGTGCTTAGGAAAAGGTTGCGGGCGTTTTATACTGCTTTCGAAGGTGTTTACACGAATCAAACAGGATGGTCGGTTCCGAATAGTCAACTTTGTGAGGAATTAAGGATCTCGATTTCGGATAAGGTGATTCAAGCTTATCGGACTTTTGTTGGTAGACATACAAATAAACTTAGCCACAAATATATCAAGTATTCTGCAGATGATCTTGAAAATTATATTTTGGATCTGTTTGAAGGAGCTCCGAAATCGTTGCAGAGCTTCCATAAAAGGTGACGTCGACTAGTGTTTGAGTGAGTAGATAGAGCGCAGTCATTGGAGATGAAGAAGTTTCCATTGATTATTCCAAATTGCTGAAATTTTTACAAAGATCTTTGCATCATTCGAAGTTTTAAAAATTTATCAGCAGACTTGATACGTTGAATGGGGAAAGCTTAATTTCAAAGTTCATAAATGTTCAGAAGCTTCTGAAGCCTTGTGTTTCTAAAATCTACATTTTTGAAAAAGAAATTTATAAATTATTATATAAATTTTCATAGTTCAGAACAGTTCAAGAGCCTCCGATGCCTTCTGAAGTAGTGAAGTTTCTAAAATTCATGTTTTTTGGTTTTATATGTATTCTTTTAGATTGAACTGATTTGATTATTATCTTTTAATGCTGCTAACATACTCATGATGATTACAATTGTTCAAATACGCAGAGCTCTATTCAAAGATACTTCGGTGGAATCTAAATCTCAAGTGTTTATGGACTTCAGGCTTTATAAATATAGGCCTTCTGAAATCTGGAGTTAGTGTCCTGAACCGTATTACAAGCAATTGTCCAAGTTTTGTGAAATGAAAATTCGTTTTTAAGAAAGATTTTGAGAGAACCAAAAATAGTTTTAAATGAAAACCACTTTCGATTTGTTAGTATTACGACCCAAGGATAAATTAAATCTAAAAGATTTAATTTACTATTTTTTATATCATTATTTTTAGTATTACAGCTTGTAAATTACTTAGTCAAACCCATTGTTTACCTAGTTTAGCTCCTAATTTATCTCCTTATTATATGTAAATCTCGGCTTTATAGCCTCTCTCTCTGGGCGTGTTCGGCACGCAGCGTTTGAGAGCTTTTGGGAGCGTTTAGCGTTTAGCTTTTAAGAAAACGCTCGAAAAAATGAAAAGACCTCGTTCGGCAGCAAGAGCTTTTAGCTTTTACTTTTAACAAAACGCTCATAATCCAAAAGCTATTTCATGTAGCTTTTGAGAGCGTTTAGCGTTTGACTTTTGATTTTTATATTATTTTACACTTCTAAAAGCTAACAACTGCTTTTGCCGAACACTTCTGCAACAATAAAAATCACAGCTACCAGCTAACCGCTAACCGCTACCGGCTTTCAGTTGGAAGCTAACCGCTAACCGCTTACAGCTAACCGCTTACAGCTAACCACTACCAGCTACCAGCTAATTTTTTTTGCCGAACACGCCCTGTATATGGCTTTGTATAATGAAACACTACACATTTATAATAATGATATATTCAGGAAAGTTTTTACATTTTGTTCCTATATTCGATTAAGCCTTAATTTTTTTTTTTTAAATCAATTAAACCCAACATTTCGTTTAATGTTTACAATTTTTGTTACATATAAAAATGAAATATTAATTAAAGTCCTTACAGTTTGAACCTTTTAACAATCTAGAGTTGAATTTTCAGTTTTTATTTAATTAAGTCCTTACATTTTGACTAAATACATCATCAATTTTAAAAATATAAAAACGGCATAACCAGCTACTGTCCAAAGTTGTAAACATTTAACAAAATGTTGAGCTTCATTGAATAAAAAAACAATTAGGGCTTAATTGAATATAGGGTCAAAATATAATGACTTTCTTGAATATATCCCTTCACAATAACCCTAATATCTTCATATGGCATCAGAGCTTCAATTGCTCTAAAGAGTCGATCCTATCTTCTACCTCTCGCCGTTTCTTACCCCATCCCTTCGAATGACAAAAACTACAACACAAGTTACCATTTGCAACTCTCTTTCCAATAAAGCTCACCGCCAATAACTTTCCAGTTTGGCGTTGTCAAGTTGAATCCGCCATAATAGGGCTTGAACTTGATATGTTCATCATCAACGATCAACAACCCCTAAAGCGATTTCTGGATGACAAGGATGGTTCCAAACCAAACCCAACATATCTCTCCTGGAGGTGCCAGGACCAAGATATTATCAGTGCCATTCTCGGCTGCTGCTCCGACTCCATTTAACCTTTAATCTCATCTTCTACCACTTCATGGGAGGCCTAGGAACGCCTCAATGCAAACTTTGCCACTGCTTCTAGATCTCGTGTCATCTCTCTCAAATCTAAACTTGTCAAAAACCACAAAGGCACCTGTTCAATAGTTGAATATCTTCAGGATATGTGAGCCATTGCTGATGACCTAGCACTCACACAAAGTCCTGTCACAGAAAATTTATTAGTTCATATTTTGTCACCACATGGTGATGAATATGGAACCATTGTTGCTGCCATCAAAGTGCCACTCTCTTACTCAGAACTGTTTGATAAATTAAGTGATTTTGAACTTGCACTTAAGGAACACACATACTCTTCTAAATCGGTGGTGATAACCACTGTTGACTACACAACCCGCCAATCGAATCACCAACGTGGGAGACAGATGGTTCCTCAAGGACCAGGAGGTAATCTACCAAATAAATCCAACTATTTTTTGTCAGTTTTGCAACATTCCAGTCATGATTGTTGGAAGCTATCTCGGTTCCTACGAGAGAACAATGTCACTCTCAACAACCGTCAGTCAACTACTCCAGAAGCTAATGTCACCATGTCCGGATAATCTTCTGTTTCACCACCATGGTTATTTGACAGCGGTGCCTCCAACCATGTCATAGGTGATTGTGCCACTCTTTAGAGTGTTTCCGACCACGGTGGACTCGATGAAGTCCACTCTTTGGAGTGTTTCCGACTATGGTGGACCCGATGAAGTCGTTCTTGGGAATGATAACAGTTTAAAATATACTAATGTTGGTTCTAAACACATTAACACACCACTTAAAACTCTAAGCTTACCTAATGTGTTATGTGTTCCACATTTGATTTTTTTCCCATTCTTTTCTTGTGAAGGATCTTCGCACGGGAGTGCTTCTCATGTAGGGGGAGAACCATGAAGATGTTTACTTTCCCAAGCTACCATCGAACTTGCAAGTCAACTTTATCATCAAAACTTCACCCAATCAATGTCATCACACCTTCGACCATCCATCCACCAAAGTTTTCAAGTGTCTCCTTTGTAAATTAGGCCTTAGTTCTAAACTTTCCAATATGCATTGTTCTACTTGTTCAATATAAAAGTCATAAATTACCTTTTGGATCTAACTCTTTTGTTGATTCCAAACCATTGCAGTTGATGTGTGGGGCCCTGTCCAGAACTCTATTGATAAATTCACTTATTATGTAATCTTCGTGGACTATTTTTCCAAATACATGTGGTTCTACCCAATGCAAAAGAAGTCTGTGTTGCCACCATTTTTCCTCAATTCAAACTTTTGGTTGAGAAGTTCTTCCAAACACCCATTGTATCAATTTTCACTAATAATGGTGGTGAATACATAAACCTATCACCCTTCCTCAAAACACATGGCATTTCCCACTACACCACTCCACCTCATACACCTGAATATAATGGTGTAACTGAAAGGCGCCACAGACACATAGTTTAAACGGGTCTAGTCCTTCTTCATTATGCCAAGCTTTCCTCAACCTTTTAGTCACATGCATTTGAAACAATAATCTATTTAATCAATAGACTTCCAACACTTATTCTCAACAATCACACTTCTTATCAACATCTCATTGGTCAATCCCCAAATTACATCAAATTTAAACCTTTTAGTTGTCTATGATATCCATGGTTGTGCTCTTATACCCCTTCTAAACTCCAACAACGCTCCACCCCTTGCCTTTCCCTTGGATACTCCACCTCCAAATCAGCCTATAAGTGTCATGATCCTCTCACTCATCGGTTATATAACTCCCGTCGTGTTCAGATTGTTAACAATCAATTCCCCTCCTAATGCCCCTATCTACACATGATGATTTTCTTGTGTCAGGTCACCCATTACCTCCATTATATCCTCCTCCCTTGTCCCCCATGACCACCACTGATGCCAATCCCACTAACTCCACCCACACATTGTCTCCTCAAATGGTTGCCACTCCTTCCCTAGACCAAAACACCACAGACACTACCACTCTCGCCTCCCCTCTAATCTGCCACTCTTCCCCTGACAGACACACTTCACCACTACTTCCACCTCCTACCACCTATCCGCATGGCAACTACAATCCAATCGGTTGTAAATGGGTCTTTGGTGTAAAACCTAATCCAGATGGCACAATATCCAAATGCAAGGTGCGTTTAGTCGCAAAAGGCTTTCTCCAACAACATGGGAATGATTACTTTGACACTTTCAACCCAGTAGCCAAACCCGTAACTATTCGTGTCATTCTATCTGTAGCTCTTTCCCTCAACTAGACCATATGCCAACTAGATGTGAACAATGCAGATCTTTATGTGACACTCCATGAAAAGGTCTTCATGAGCCAACCACCGGGTTTCATTCACCCTCAATTTCCCATGCATGTATGCAAACTCCGAAAATCTCTCTACGGCTTGAAACAAGCACCAAGAGCTTGGTACATAGAGTTGACTTCTTTTCTTCATACTTGTGGTTTTCGAAAGTCTCAAGACGATGCCTCTCTTTTTATCTTCAGTCATGATAATATCTTATGCTTTTTCATGGTATATGTTAATGATATCGTCCTCACTGGCCATAACAGTCCCTTTCTTTACAACATCATCAATACCTTAACAAATCATTTTTCCATCAAAGACTTAGGACCCCTCCACCATTTTCTTAGAATCAAAGTTATCCCCACCACTCATGGTCTTTTCCTGTCCCAGCATCGTCACATTCAAAATATTCTAACCTAATTTCACATTGATGACGCTAAAGATGTAGCTACTCCCCTCAATTCCTCTCAAGTTCTCCAACCCATGGACGGGTCGCCAAGTGGCGACCCAACACTATTTCACAAACTGGTATGTTCCTTGCTGTACTTAGCCTTTACATGACCTAATGTGCCGTTTGCTATTAATCATCGGTTGGCTCAATTTATGCACTCTCCTTTAGAGATTCATTAGCAGACACTCAAACGAGTATTACGTTATCTCAAGGGCACAATACATCACGAGATATATCTTAAACGTGGTTCTTCTCTTGATTTAAAATCCTTCTCTGATTATGATTAGGAAGGTCACTTGAATGAAGGTCATTCTACCACTACTTACATACTCTATTTGGGTTCTAACAATATTTCATGGAAATTGGCACCTCAAGAATTTGTTTCTCATTCCTCCACTAAGGTAGAATACAAGGCCTTAGCTAATGCAGCAGCCGAGGTTTCATGGGTTCAAACTTAATCACCGATCTTGGTGTCCATCAATCCTTACCTCCTATAATTTTATTGATGACATCGGTGCCACTTATCTGTGTGCTAACCCAATTTATCATTCACGCATGAAACGCGTGGCATTGGACTATCAGTTTGTACTTGAGAAAGTCACATTCGTTCTTTAAAAGTTATGCATATCAACTCCAATGATCAACTTGCAGTTGCTCTCACCAAACCCATCAGTCAGATCCCATTTCTTCATCTGCGTTCCAAGATTGGAGTCTCCGATGGATCCTCCATCTTGCGGGGGCGTATTACGAACCAAGGATAAATTAAATTTAAAAGATTTAATTTACTATTTTTATATCATTATTTTTAGTATTACAACTGTAAATTACTTAGTCAATTGTTTACCTAGTTTAGCTCCTAATTTATCTCCTGATCAAATGTAAATCTCGACTATATAGCCTCTCTCTGTATAATGAAAAACAACACATTCACAATAACCCTAATATCTTCTTAGTTAGGTACATTGATTTGAATTTTTTGAATACCGAATAATATTTGCTTTATTGAAAATCACTTGGATTTAATTTTATCATCCATACCAGAGATATGGTTTCTGGTATCTTAATCTCAATTGAATATAATTGTTAAGATTTAGTTATGCAGATGATAGCATTCTAGCTGACATCCGGAAATCATGTTATATTCCTTTTTAAATTTTGATGTGTGCTACTTGAGAACTTTTAAGGCAACTCTATAACATTTGTGTGCTATATGTCTTGCCAATTTCCTGATCACTAAAATGTAACCAGTAGATTCATGGCAGTCTACTCGTGTCTATTCCTCATAATACTATCAAATTAGTAACAAATTATATCTTTAGATGATCGCAATAAGTCATTTAACCACTGTATGTCATCTCATCTGTTTGATCAAGCTGAAACTCAATATCATCTTGGTTATTTAACCATTGTGTAACATCCTAATAACTTTGGCCTAGTTGTAGAAATGGCTTCTCTCACATTCATTCACCACCTCCCCTTGGCGGCGGTCCTACATTCAACTTTTAGACATGTATATAAGTTGTGGCTGTGGCTACTTTTGGTCGAACCGGAGAGAAACTAATTTGGTCGACAAGCATCGAAAAATTTAAAGTCTCCAAATAGGTTAAATAAACATCTTCATCCATCTCCTTCTTTCCTAATTACCCAACGTTCTTTATCCGCTTCTTTGCACAAATCACTCAGTTTGTTTGTAAGACCCTTAACACAAGGGTAATTATAAAAACATCTTTTTTAAATCATGGAGTTCTAATTAAATTTATAAATTGTCACATCAAGGAACTCTGGTTCCAAAACATTTCAATGTGGTTAAATTTCCTTTTAAACACCATTTTAAAATAAAAATCTGTTTGCGTTTTGTTTAAAATTCGTTTCATAGTTTAATTAGCTGAAATTATATGGTCCTACTTTCAAAATGACTTAGTTGGTAAAAGAAGGAGGTGGTTACAATTCAAATACCATTACATAGTTCAAATGAATCCACACAACTCATGACCTTCTAAAATCCTAAGCTCTACATACTTCGTCATTAATTGTCACATGAGCACATGTCAAAATAAGTTAGGCAATAGAAATGCGGAGTTTTGTACCAGGTAATTGTATTTTCAAAAAATATTTACCAATCCTTTGTGTTTCCAAATTTAATTACTAAAAGATAGTTATCTTTTTTATAAGGATCAAATTCTCAATATAGCCTTCCCCTTCTCGTTTTCCTCCCCTGTAAACAACCCCACCGTCTTCCCCATACTGTTCATCTTTCGACAACCGAAATTCAACGGTTCTCCTTCCTGATGTCTTCCCACTTCTTGTTCAATCATCCTCCAAATAACACTACATGAATCTATGATCAAAGACAACAAATGTATGATCAAAGAACCTTCCATGAATCTTCGTTTATGTATTTTTATTGGCAAGGGGGACATCTTTCCGATAAGGCTAGTCTAAACCTACTAAATTTATGCCAATAACTAGTAGAGGTTAAAATCCACCTCGTTCAATTATAGCATTTATGTTTAAAGATATCGTAAAATATCGCCTGAAACGCTTTCTAATATTCGATATTTTATTTGGTTCTTGATCAAAAAACGAAAAGCATATCGCAAATTAGTGACTAGAGAAAGTTGTGTATCTCTTAATATACTCTCCAATCTTCCAGTTTTTCTGCTTCTTGTATATTTTCAATAAGTCTGATTGTAGTAAGTGCGTACGATTTTTTTTATTCATTAAGTTTTGTTTAAATAAATTGAGTACTCAAATTAACTAGACCGATTAGTGTCTGGAAATACATTGTATAGATGGCTCATATTTTTAAGGGTTGTCGATTGAACTTTTAATAAAAATGAGGATGATTAGTTCGAAAAACCACCTTTGGTTACGTTTCAGCATTATTATTTTGTGCATGATTTGTTTGCCGTAATGATGAAGAAAATAGCCTCTTTCTTTCGATGATCTCTTAGGACAACTCCAACCTTTGACACTATATGATATACCATTTTTGTGTAAAATCTACACTAAAATTCTTCTTAACTCCAACCATACATTAAAAGTTTACACTAAAAATATAGTTTAATGTTATAGTAATGCAATAAACACTGGTACACGAAACGGATATAGCCACACAAAAATACCGTGACTATATGTCTTTAGTCACACTATTTTTGTTCATCCGAAGTGTGACGAAAGGTCGCGTCATTTTAGATACTATATGGCTACATTGGTTTTGTTTTGCTGTATCAACCGAAAAACTGTGGCCGTATAAAAAAAGTGTGACTAATGAGTAGTAATATTTGTTAACTTAATGAAGCATTTCAACTAAAATTATGGCTAAAACATTTATAGACATACAACTGTTTTTTATGATGGCTAGTTTGCATCGAATGACGACATGGATCAATTTTATATGTGACGTTGATTATTGTTTAGTCACAAAAAGATTAATTATTGAGCCTCTGCTCACATACAATTATCCAACTCGAAACCAAAAGCGTTGTTGTATCAAGTATTTTCTTCAATAACCATGACCATAAATTGTTTATAGACACACATGTAAATTTCGATAGTGACTAGCGTTCATGAATGGACACATAAACTTCATATGACCGTGGTTGTTGCTTTTGTTTAGACGCATTATTTGACACGTTAGACACATGAAATTAAGGAATACATGGCAAGAAGTGTTGTTGTAATAAATCATTTTGTCAAATAAGTGTGACCATAAAGTCTTTCCGAACACACATGCAAGTATTGCTAGTGACTATAAAACATCAAATTGCTACATGAAGTTCTTTTAACCGTGGTCGTTGCTATTCTTTAGTCATAAAACGACTGCTTGTTTGAGACTTTAGCCACATGTAAATAAGCACACCGTTGCCAAATTGTTCATGTAATCAAGCATTATTTCGAATTAATGTGGCCATATCCTCTTTGTAGTCACATAATTATTTTTGTATAGTGACTATCGGTCATGCAAAGGTAAATTGAAATTATTATTATTAGTCGTTGCTATTCTTTAGTCATGAAACGACTGCTTGTTTGAGACTTTAGCCACAAATATAACCAACCGTAGCCAAATTTGTTCATGTAATCAAGCATTATTTTGAATTATTGTGGCCATAACCTCTTTGTATACACATAATTATTTTTGGATAGTGACTATTGGTCATCTAGTGGTAAATTGAAATTATTGTTGTCACGTTTGGTAATATTTATTCACATGAACGTTTATTGACATGACATTGTTTACACACAATTATCTAGAATGTGTAATTGTATTTACCATTTAGTCACATATGTTAAATTAAAACATGACTACAAAGTCCTTATAGTCACACGAATCATTTTCAAGGTAGCTATTCTACTATAGTTAGCCATATAAATTTATGTTAACCATAACATATGTTATCCTTTAGACACACAAAAAATTATGAATGTGGCCATATAACACTTATACACTCACAACATATGTTAACCAAAACTATCGTGACCATATAACACTTATACACTCACAACATTTCACTTTTATCATGATAGTTGTTTACTTTTAGACACGCATAAAAAAATAAAATGTGACCATAAAATGATTATAGTTACTTGTTTTTGTTTCCTTTACTAAGTGACTGACCCAATCCTGTAGACACAAAAAATCAATTATGTGTGCAAATCATTTCATTCCTTCACCACTTATATTATATACAATTTTGGACACATATAATAAAGTATATTGTAACCATATAACATTTACACTCACAACTTTTCTCTTTTATCATGACAATTTTTTATTTTTAGACACACATAAGATATTACGAAGTGACCATAACATGGTTATAGTTAATTGTTTTTATTCTTTAACTAATTGTCTAAACGCTACCCTATGGACACACAAAATCATTTATTTGGCCATATATATTCCATTTTACCTTCATTGAAATCAATCCATTCCATTAGACAAATATAATAAATAATACTATGACCATATAATACTTATACTCACAACTTTTCTTTTTTTTATCATGAGAATTGTTTGTTTTTTGACACGCATAAAAAATTAAAACGTGACCATAAAATTCTTATATTTACTTGTTTTATTTTCTTTTACCAAGTGGCTAATAAAAAACTATCATATGGTCACACGAAATCAATTATGTGGTTATATATACTCGATTTTAGCTACATTAAAATCAAGAGTCTAATTTAACTCTATGATTTAGACACATAAACAATTGTTTTCTATGACCATATATGTATCTTTCGTCTCTTAGAACAACCATCACAAAATTTTTACTTATTAAAAAAAGTTGTGGCTGTCGGTGATATGTAGCCACATTGTTTTTATGTGGCTCGTAAAACACTAATTTTGACGTTAACTCGTTATGAACGATTACAATCTACATTGCAATGGTCACACATATTGCTGTAAAATGTAGCTAAACTAGTCTAAAACTTTTTACATGACCTTTAGTCATGCAAATAGTCGAAAGTGTGACGGGCGGTTTTGGATAAAGTGTTACCGTGGGTCATTTTTGTACTAGTAAATTTTCTTCATCAATATAAGAATTTTTTTAACCCACTAACTATTATTATATTATTAAAGTAAAAATAGAGGACATGAATAGTGAAATAATAAAATAGTATTATTCATTAACACATAAATGGTGTTGCATATATAGGTGTATTGGAACTCTTTTGTCCTCTGTTTTTTGTGTTTTGGGAGTCCATTAGAGATAGTCTTATGAGCAGTAATGAAGCTAGCATAGAATAAGTAAGGTGTATGAACTCTACTTAGAAGTGGGCCCTGCCTCAGTTTACTAAAAACTTCCAAAAATATCTATTTTGTTGAAATAACCCCTTTTTTGGCACCATTTTTACTCCTATTTTACATCAAAAATTTTCTTAAAATATCTAAAAACTCTAGGATTTCTAAAATTTTCGCAAAATTACATAAATGGTTGATTTGTAAGCAAAAGTATCACTACAAGTCATTTTGAAGAATTTTTCATATGGCTGGTCCGTGATACTTTGAATTGTTAATAGGCAGAAGGTGTTCAATATTGTCCGAATCCGAAAATCCAATCCAATTACCTGAATGTTTGATTCTAAATTATTTGAAATTTACGATATCCGAGAATCGAATATCTAATTTTCGAATTGAGATTCGGATAGTGATTTTAGAATTTCAAATATTTCAGATATCCGATATCAGAAACTCAAAACATAATTTTTTTCTTCTATATTATTATTAATTTAATATGGAACACACATACATAACTCATACATAAAATGATAAAAATATCGACTACATATAATCATAAACAATATGTGATTTCAATAAGTGCTTACACAAAGTCCATAAATGCAAAAACAATTTTGTTAGTTTATTTTCTACTCTTTTTACTTACTTTTTTGGGTATGAAATATTGTAATGTAAGGATGAAGATGTTTATTTTGGTCTAAATATGTTGGATTTCCGATTCGAAATTTTGGATATCCTATTATTCGGATTTAGATTCAGATAGTGATTTTAGAAAATTTCGTTTATTTCGAATATCCGATAATTGAAACCCAAAAATATTTTTATTCTTTTTTGTATTATTATTAATTTAACATGAAACATACATACATACCTCTTACAAATGCGAAAACAATTTCAAGGAATTAATTCATTATGATTTTTTACTTTATTTTTTTGGTATGAAATATTGTAATGTAAGGATAAAGATGTTTATTTTGGTTTAAATATTTTGGATTTTCGATCCAAAATTTCAGATATCTCATTTTTCGGATTCAGATTTAGATACTGATTTTAGAAATTTTTGGATATCCGATAATTGAAACCCAAAAATATTTTTATTTTTTATATATTATAATTAATTTATATATATATATATATATATATATATATATATATATATATATATATATATATATATATATATATATATATATATATATATATATATATATATATATATATATATATATATATATATATATATATATATATATATATATATATCAATATCATATGTGTTCATGAATTTGGGGATGAAGTAGATGAAGACATGTTTTTCATTCACCTTCCAAAAACGAAAATTCAAGGTTCAAATATGAAGCACAAACAAAAAATCAATATCCCTCTCTTTCTTTCCCACCCCGTCTATTTATTCTCATATTTTTGCTCGCCATGTAAATATTATTGAATTTTGAAGGCTTTTCAAATATGTTTTAGCTATAATTTTGAACTTTATTTTAGCATTTTAGCCACAAATTCGCTTTACGTTGTGTTCAATCTATTATAAACCCAAAGAAATATGGTTATAATTCATCGATTTTGCGGTTTTATAATTGCCCAATGTAAAAAATCTTACCTAGCTATTGTGGTTTATAAATCGAACGAAACTACATAAAAACTGCACTACACTTAAAATTGCAAACTGCACCAAATACAAAAATTGAATGACGCAATTTTAATAATCTAAAAACCGATCTAGGTGGTTTTAGCCTATACCCGCGCCATGCTCATCCCTAGTTCACTATGCCTGGGAGAGAGAGAGAGAGAGAGAGAGAGAGAGAGAGAGAGAGAGAGAGAGAGAGTGATTAATAGAATAATATAAGATAAAGTATAACAAAGTGAAAAATATAACAAATAAACAAAAGAAGAGTAATTCAGTCATTTCATAAATATTTAACTATTATTTTCATCAAAAACCCGTCATGTTACTTAAAAGTTAAAAGGATGTAATTTTTGTCAAGTATATAGGGCATGTTTGGCAAAACCATCGGG
Organism: Cichorium intybus; assembly: GCA_023525715.1. Lineage (NCBI taxonomy): Eukaryota > Viridiplantae > Streptophyta > Magnoliopsida > Asterales > Asteraceae > Cichorium > Cichorium intybus. Next base: position 604,275 of record JAKNSD010000047.1, on the reverse strand, counting down.
CAGCGGTAGCTTTTAGTTTGTATATAATTGTTCGACAAACGTAGTAGAACGCTTTTAAAATATGTTAAGTTACATAAATGGATATCTGCGTAAAAACTAAAATTGAAACATATGTATGAATAAATGATCGTCTAAACTATGCTTTTTAAAATTCTAAATTTTTTTAATAGCAAGTTCCATTAAAAAACCAATAGTCATATGACAACATAAACACTAGAAAGTACAATCTTTCAAACGCTCTGAAACATTTAGTGTCGAACACCCCCATAGGCCAGTTATGTGTTTTTATCTAGAAAATTTTAATGGTTTTATTTTTGTTTATCCTTCGTGTATGACGGGCCCTATGACTTCCGGTGGCTCTGCCACTTTATGACCCTTTTTTGTTAGGGTTGTTGAACACTAAACTTCTATCTATGGAGGGAATAGCAGTTGTCGAAGGATATACATCCTCATCCCTTCTAATGTTATGTGTTTTAGGGAAAGCCCATTTATTGGAGCATGAAATGAACCAATTATGTATAAAACTAGGCGAATACTCGTGCGTTGCGCAAGTGAAAGTTATATAATTAAAATTTTAACAAATATTTTGTGGAAAATGATTATGTCATTAAAATTAACTATAAAATAATAATTCTAATATTAAGTTGATATATACAATTGCAATTATTTTGACTAATATTACTTAATGAACTTTATCAGCGGTTTATGTATTAATTAAATTAAGTATAGTTCTTGATTTAATATTATTTTTAACTATTGTCTGTTGTAATGATTAATTAATTTAAAAGTTACTTATTTGACCATAGTTTAATATTGATCATGATAATTATTTAAAATATCAACGATAAGTAAAAAACCTAAGTAAAAAATTGATTAATTTTATTGAACTATTTCATTTAATATTACAACTCTTATATATATTTTTAAGACTAATAAACACTTACACCAATATTTAAAGTTGGTTAATTATATGGAAATATTTATTTTAATGTGAAAACCCCTCAAATTCCATATGAAAGTTAATTAACTATTAAAACTCAATAGACTTTGTTAATTTATGTTACTCAAATGACACTTATAATAATTATTATTGTTATTCTTTAACATTATGTCTTAACAGATGAGAAAAACGTTAATTTGATTTGTAAAACAATATGAGTTTTTATGAAAAACAATTTACATTACATTAAAGATTAAGAAGTTGACTTAGATTAATATATCTATTTAATAATTCATAAATTAAAATACTTAAAAAAATATTGTTATTAGATTAATAAACTACCTTAAATGGAAAAAATTTGTTAATTTAAACAAATTATTACTTAATATTTCTACATGAAAAATCTACGTGAGCAACAAAACGAAAAAACTATTTAACCAATTAGTTTTATTAATATTCACACTTTTAAATCAATGGTAATGTATCTCTTTTAATTTATGATTTTATGGAGTGTTTTAAGTTATGCAAACGTCGTTTCTGTTGAAAATACGACAGCTGATCTCCACGAGTAAGGTTTTTAAACCGATTACTGTGTGACAGATATGTATTTTATCTATAATATGCGGAATAAAATAAGACAGTAAATCTAAACTAGACAGTATTTAAATAGACAGAAAGCGGTAAGTAAAGTAAATGTTAGAAGTTAGAGGTTAAGTGTAATAAACGCCATTATCAACGATAAAGTGTTTTTACAATAAGTAAAAAGGTTAGAAGTTAGAAATTAGAAGTTAGAAGTTAGATGTCTCGGTTAAATACAGTCCACATATGTTTTCGTTGTCTTGGTTCAATTTGTATGTCTTGGAATTTAGTACAATTGATTTATAACAGTTTAAATAAATCAATAATGGCTCGGGTAAATTATTGGAATTATAATTTCAAAAGAACTTATCGATATCAAATGAAGATGGCGATTCTCTTTGAAGCGTCGATTCTTGTTCTTTGCTCGGCTTTTCTTGTTGAATGGTGTTTCTTCAGTTTTGTGTTGGTTTGGACGTGGTAGTTTAGAGGTTTGAAGTTTGGTGTCGGGTAGAGGTTGTTTAGAGGTTTGAAGTTTGGTGTCGGGTGGAGGTTTTGTTTCTTGCGGTTATATGGTTTGCTTCTTGTTGCCAAATGCAGAGATTTGAGTGTCTTGAGGTTTCTGGTCGTGGGTAAGAGTGTATGGTGCTTGGTTGATGTGTGTTATTGATATAGTAGTGTGTAAAAAATGGCAAGAGATTTGGTTCTTATTTATAGTTGCTGAAGAACAGCGTTCGCGTCGCGACCAGAAGGGCCGTCGCGTCGCGAAGGTGCGTGTGTCGGGTTGCTTTTGGTCGGCCACTGGTTAGTGCGTTGGGTTGGTAGTCTCGCGATCAAGAAGTAGGTGGTGTCGCGTCCAAGGTCTCGCGTTCAAGGTCTTCGCGTCGCGACCAACATTGCCGTCGCGTCGCGATCGCTGTAGCGATCTGGACTTCTGTCTTTGCTCTTCTCTTCACGTCACGACCACTGTGTCTGTCGCGTCGTGATTGCTGTAGCAGTGTAATATTTTGTATTTTGCTCTTTGGTTCGAAGCGTTACTTCCTCAGGTTTGGATGTTTTCTCAAAGTTTCTCGGGTCTTGATTTATTCTTGTTTTTGAACTTGAATTCACGCAATCTGAAATAAACTGATAATATTTGTTAGATAATAACAGTTCATCTTATTTCAGTGATTGTCACATACAAAAATATATTTTTCAACAATTTTCCCCTATGTGATTATTACTGAAATAAGAGCAGATTAAAAAATAAGGTTGCAAATTCTTGAAATTTGGATAAAACATTTATAAAACCATATCACTTGATTTGAAAGAGTGTGACTAGATTTTACTTATGTTTTGAAAAATGTTTGTCAAGAATATTTGTTTCTGAATCAAAGTCTCGAGTTCGATTATCAAAAGGGTTTTTGTATATGTACTTTCATGATATTCCTTTAGATTTTATAACGTTTATAAAGACGACAAGTGATCTTAATAGGTCGATTCAGATGAACTCTCATAGGTATAGCTCACACTTGACTGAGGTGTTTTGGTTGTTCTGGGTGCAGAACTGGTGTATAATCACTAAAGATGAGTGATATCTCTCAGTTTGAAGGTGTTGACTTATGCTTAATGTGGATTTATACCTATATACTTTAGTCACTTGGTCTTCATATTAGATAATCAATCACATAAGACTGGTTTCGGCATTACTCTGAGGATTTCTTCATTCATGCCATTTATGTTCACTCTCTCTCCGTCGGGAAATACATGTAGAGGGGTTTAGAAATATTCATAGTGCAGTTTGCAACTAAAAATATTCAATTATGAAGGCTACAGTATCCCAGTAAATCTTCGGTTTTGAAAATCTGTTTGTTTGGAAAGTTTTGTCTGTCTTGATGGATTGTGGTTGTAAATCTTCCTTTTCTTTGGTGAAGAGTTCACCTTTGTCTTTATCTTTTCTTGATTTGTGTAAATACACATTGTATATAAGATATCTGATGTGGTTGTCAATTGTGTTTTGTTGACAGCATATGTTTGGAGATGACTTTGCACTTTGAGTTTTGATTTCTATGTTTTTCTTTTGGATTTATTGGATATGACTTGTTGTTTCTTCAATTTTCTGACTTGCTATGCAAGATGAAAAATCTTTTCTTGATGTGGCTTGATTGAGGATAGGGATAGGTGATATAAAAGACAGTTTGTCTGATATATAAGAAAATGATTGTATCGTCCCTGGTCATTTTGATATCTAAGCAAAAATGAGACTAGCATCACGGTATAAGAGTATAAATCCTATAAGTCATAATGAAAACACCTTTGCTCACAGAAATGAATTTCACTTAGCAGTTAAAGACGAGGCACAAATTCTCACATGGGTTTGGTTTTCATCTGAATCTCCTGATCTTATGTCCCTTAATAGATAAAATCTTTATAATTGAAATAAATTCAAAGGGAATAGGAGAATGTACATAACGAAAATTTTGAGATTTGAACCTTCACTTTAATTTAAGAATCAATATGACTGAGAACATTCATCGAGCATAAGTATTTGAAAATTTAGTCAAAAAGATGTTAATCACATGGTTTTATAAAGTCTTTAAGAAGATAAAACTTTATCCTAATTTTTTTTTGTGATTTTTGATTATGTGGATGTTTTTGGAAAATTTTGGTTATTTGAATGTTTTCGGTAAAATTTTTGAATTTTCTATTTGGATGAAATTAAACACTCTTTTGTACAAACAAAAAGTAAGAGATTAGGGATGGATGTTATCTGGATTCAACATTCCTAGACGGCCTAGGAAGTATTGAAACTTGGTTTCGTCTAGAGCCTTAGTAAAGACATCGGCAATTTGATCTTCGGTGTTTATGAAGTGCAATTCGATATGACCTTTTTGAATGTTGTCTTTGAGGAAATGGTATCGAATGTCGATGTGCTTTGTCATGGAATGGTGCACAGGATTGTGAGAAATGGCAATTGCGCTGGTTGAGTCACAAAATATGGGAATTTGTGAGACTTTGTAGCCATAGTCACGTAATTGAGTTTGCATCCACATGACTTGTGAACAGCAGCTTGCGGCGGCTACATATTCGGCTTCTACGGTTGAAGTGGACACGCATGATTGTTTCTTTGAAGTCCAACTTACCAGTCTGCCTCCTAGAAATTGGCAAGAACCAGATGTGCATTTTCTGTCTAGTCTGCATCCTCCATAGTCGGCGTCGGTGAAGGCGTTAAGCTGAAAATCAGAGTTAGCAGGATACCAAAGGCCAAGAGATGGAGTTCCTTTAAGATATTTGAAAATTCTTTTCACAGCTATGGCATGAGATTCCATAGGATTGACTTGATATCTGGCACAGACACATGTAGAAAACATGATGTCGGGTCTGCTAGCTGTGAGGTATAGGAGTGATCCTATCATTCCTCGATATTTCTTTTGATCAGCAGGCTTGCCATTTAAGTCTGCATCTAATTTGTAACAAAGGGCCATTGGGGTTTTTGCTGTATTGGATTTGTCAAGGGAAAAACGAGTTAGAAGATTTTTGACATAATTTTATTGATTGATGAAAATTCCATCTGATGATTGTTTGACTTGAAGTCCAAGAAAAGTAGTCATTTCTCCTATCATGCTCATCTCAAATTTGCTCTTCATTAAATCTGCAAACTTGATACTCAAAGATTCATCAGTAGAACCGAAAATAATGTCATCGACATATATTTGAACGATTAACAGATGCTTATTAAAAATTTTACGAAAGAGAGTTTGATCAATTGAACCTCTTTTGAATCCTGATTCTTCTAGAAATGTTGACAATGTTGAATACCAGACTCGAGGTGCTTGTTTTAAGCCATAAACTGCTTTTTGTAACTTAAAACTGTGATTTGGGAACTGTGGATCTTCAAAACCTGGAGGTTGTTGAATATACACATCACGATCAATCTCTCCATGTAAAAATGCACATTTTACATCCATTTGGAATACTTTGAAGTTCTTGTGTGCTGCATATGCTAGAAAGATACGAATGGCTTCGAGTCTTGCAACTGGAGCATAAGTTTCATCGTAGTCGATTCCTTCTTGTTGTGAATAGCCCTTGACGACAAGTCTTGCTTTGTTTCGACAAACTATGCCCTGATCATCAGTTTTGTTTCTGAAAACCCATCTTGAACCTACTACAGTAACATCGGGAGGAGTAGGAACAAGATCCCATACTTGGTTTCTTTCGAATTCAGCTAGTTCTTCTTGCATGGCTTTGACCCAGTCTGGATCTTTGAGAGCTGAATGGATGGTTTTGGGTTCAGTCATGGATAAGAATGCTCCGTATAAACATTCATTTGAGGTGGCGGCTCTTGTTTGAATACCAGAATTGGGATCTCCTATAATTTGTTCTGCAGGATGATTTCTGGTCCATTTGTTTAGGCGAGTTTTTTCAGGTATTTCGATTGGTGTTTCTATGTCCCATTGTTCTTCTTGGTCAGGTGATTCTGTTGGGAATAGATTTTGGTTGTTGTCAGATATGTCTTTTTGGTGAGTATGAGGTAAAGAAGGTTCCCCAATAGATGATGCACTGGGATCATTTTGGACAGGTGGATTGGGAGTGTTCAAAGAGGGATTTAGTGTTGGCAGTTCCCCCTCAACTTGATCTGCATTTTCTTGGTTTGATTGTGAAGTTTCTGCATCAGAGTTTCCTGTAGGAATAGTAAAAGATGTTAGAAACTCAGAATTATAAGCGGTTTTGGGTTGTTCAAAAAGTAAATCAAGATCGATTTCTATGTCCGTAGAAGGCATTTGTTGAATCGGGTTTTGAAAAATATTATCAATCAATTTAGTACCAAAATGTTTACGATCCAATTTTCTGACATAATATTCATCAAAATGAACATCGGTACTTTCTTCAATTACGCTAGTACGTTTGTTCAGTACTCGATAAGCAGCTGAGGTAAAAGAGTAACCAAGGAAAATTCCTTCGTCTGATCTTGATTCAAATTTTGAAAGGTGATCTTTATTATTCTTTATGAAGCATCGACAACCAAAAATATGAAAGAATTTGATGTTTGGTTTTCGGTTGTTAATGACTTCATATGGTGTTTTATGAATATGTTTATGAATTAAAGAACGATTTTGAGTGTAGCAAGCTGTGGCTATTGCTTCTGCCCAGAAGTATTGTGGTAGATCAGCAAAGATAAGCATTGATCTTGCAGCTTCACACAGTGTTCTGTTCCTTCTTTCAACTACTCCGTTCTGTTGTGGAGTGTATGGAGCTGACAGGTCGTGTTCAATTCCCTTGTTTCTGAGAAATGAATCTAGAGTTATGTTTTTAAACTCAGATCCATTATCACTTCGGATTCTACGAACAGGTCGTTTGAGCTTTAATTCAATCTGTTTGATGAAGTTGATTATTTCTTCAGGTGCTTCTGACTTTAGCCTTAAAAAGAAAACCCAAGTAAAGCGTGAGTAATCATCAATAATAACAAGGATGTATTTCTTCCCTTTTATGCTTTGGGTTTTTGCAGGGCCGCAAAGATCTATGTGCAGTAATTCTAGTGGTTCGGATACACTAGATTCAGGAATGCTTTTATGAGAGGATTTGGACAGTTTTCCTCCTTCACAGGCTGCACAAAGAGTTTCATTATCGAGTTTCAGAAGAGGCAGTCCGCGAACAAGATCATTTGCAATCAACTTGTTGATGTAGCCGAAATTGAGATAGGAAAGACGACGATGCCACAACCAACTAATATCAGCAGAAGCTTTGGACAAGAGACAGATGTCTGGTTTTCTATAGATAAGGTCCATATCTAGTGGATACATGTTGCCTAGACGATCAGAATTAACTAGAATGGCTTTGGTCTTGGCATCCATGATTATGCTTCGTTGTTTGGTGAAAAGAACTTCATGATTGTTGTCACAGAGTTGTGATACGCTGATTAGGTTGTGTTTCAGGCCGTCAACATAGGCTACTTTCTTGATGGTGAAGTGACCATTTGTTATGTTTCCATAACCTTTGATTCTTGCAGTCATGTTATTTCCAAAAGTGACATCTTGTTTGGATTCTGTGGGTTTGAAGTCTCGTAGAAAACTCTGGTTTCCTGTCATATGCTTGGAGCAGCCACTGTCGATATACCATGTGCCATCCTTGGGCTCTCCAGCACAAAATGCCTACAATTAGACAGAAAGTTTAGGTACCCAAACCATGGTGGGTCCTGATTTGTTAATGGTTTTTGATAACTTGGAATCATTGTAATATTTTTTGATTGGACGGAACGGTTGTAACGCCAAAAATGTATTTATTATATAATTATAATAAAAGGGCAAAATGGTCATTTTACCTCAAAAGGGTAATTTGGTCTTTTTGACAGAAAAGGACTTGTTTGGTAATAATATTTTAAGCCTTGGACTTAAAATGTTATAATAATGTGATTTTGTCATTTAAATTGTAAATTGTGGCAAAAACATGAGAAATGCAACTTCAAGGACCAAAGTGCAATTTCTGGAAGTATATAAGCAAGAACTTGTGCAGAATTTTGGGGGTTACGGGAGTGATCTAGGAGCTGATTTTCTGCAGAGATTTTAGAGTTCTTGAAGGTTTGGAATTAGCAAGCTTGATTATAGCATTCACAAGGGCATAATTGGAAGAATTTGAGGTAAGTTTCCAAGCTCTTGACTAGTTATTCTTGGTGAGTTGTGTAGAACTCAAAAATTGTAAATTCAGTTGTGTTTGGGTGTTTAAAATGGTTAGATACTTCCATTAAGCCATGCTAGTAAGAACTTAACTCAACAAAATGGAAGTAGGATGTTATAAATGATAAAATTGAAGATTTGGGGTTGTTAGAATTAAGAACCCTAATCTTCCCTTTGAATGATTGAGTTGGTTTCAATGGTTAAAAACCTTGTTTTTATGGAGGGTTTTGACCTGGGAATGAACCCCAAGTGATTAAGAACGAAATTAAGGGCTTAATGAACAAAATCTGCAAGCTACAGTGCAAAAATCGCGACTGGCCAGGGCCAGGCGCCAGGCGCCGTGCGCCCAGGAGCCAGGCGGGGTGCGCCCAGGCGCAGTGCGCCCTGACCCTGGCGCAGTGCGCCTCCAAGGCAGTGGCTAGGCAGGAACTTTGAAACGCTAACTTTTGCGTTGCTTGTCCGATTAAGCTCAAATTTGAACCATAGGTGTATTATGGTCTGAAAAGTTTGGGAAAATTTTTAGATTGAGTTTCCGACCCCTCGGGGGCACTGTAGACCGATCCGAATGTCCCGGTGAATAGTAAAATTTATATAAAGTTAGTAAACGGAAAGTTTATTAACTAGGCATTGTTTATAACAATGTTTTATTGAACTCTAGTGTATTAGAGTTACTTGAAATGGGTATTAACCTATAATCATGTTGAAAATGATTGAATTATAGGTGCGGGACAAAATTCTACGGATCATATCGGAAAGCAAGGAACAACAAAAGTTAGTTGTAATAATCCTTCAGGTGAGTAATCTTGACTATATCTAGTATGATATATGGTGATTACAATGGCACTACTTAAAGTAGTTGAATACGGTATAAGGGTAGAGTACCCGAGTAATATACGGACATGACATTTGAATTGTAATTCTAAATGGTGCAGTCTTGATGGCAAAGATTACTATCTTTGATATTAAATGGTGCGGCCTTGTTGGCTATGTCTCCGGTGCGGCCTTGTTGGCTATGTCTCCGATGCGGCCTTGTTGGCTATGACTCCGGTGCGGCCTTCGGGCTATGTCTCCGATGCGGCCTTCGGGCTATGATGTGATGCGGCCTTCGGGCTATGATATTAGATGCAGCCTGTATGGCTATGATTACGGTTCGGTCAATGATGACCATGATTTTTGGGACAGAAACTGTTTAAGAGTTTAATTGTTATTATTCTCTTGTATATGCTTATTTGTTTGCTTGATTACTCATTGGGCTTGTAGCTCACGGTTTGTTTGATATGTCCCTGCAGGTGAGCGTGAACCTGCTAAGGGAAAAGATAAAGTCCGTGACTGAGAACTTAGCGTTGAAGTAATACCCGGCTTGAAGAATGTATAATATTTATGTATTGTACTTCGTGATACACTTGTACTCGTATTTGTTAACTAATACCCCCTACTTATGGTTTTTATTGTAAAATATTTGGTTTGAAAAATGAAAATTTTTTTTGGGGTGTTTTTGTTAATAAGTCGGGTGTTACAAGTTGGTATCAGAGCCGTGGTTTAAGTGAACTAGGTGTCTTAGATTAGATCCCTGGACTTAAACCTTGAGAGAAACACAGATAATTGGACTGTTAGATATATATAAGTTTGTTATTATATATGTAATCTAACGGGTTGCTGAAATTTTGAAGTATGAGAAATACACGAAGCAATCCTACTGGTGTGAATTCGCGTGGAACTGCAAGAAGTGGACCAGCTAGGTCACGCGGCTCTGTTGGGCGAAGAGCACCAGCAAGGGAACCGGTGGGACAAAATCCACCTGATATACGTGCTATTGTGGAAGAAGTGGTTAGGCAGATGATGCTTGTATTATCGAATAATCCCGATCCGAGTGCCAATCCGGATCCTACTGAAGAGGCTGCAAAAAGTGTTCATGACAGGCAGCCAGAAAACGAAAGCCAGGGAGAAAGTAGGGCCCGGGCAGCGAAGGAAACACAAGGTGGGGAAGCCTCTGCAAGGAAAGTTGGGTGTACGTATAAATCTTTCCTTGGTTGTAAACCAAAGGAATTCTCGGGGACAGATGATCCAGTCAAAGCTATGGAATGGATCATGCATATGGAAAAGGTGTTCCGAGTAAGCAAGTGTGCGGATGATGATAAAGTGGAATTTGCCACGAACCAACTTACAAGCGGTGCTTTACATTGGTGGCGAACCTACTATAAATCACTGGATCTTGATTCTTCCCAATCGATACTTTGGGAGCAATTCAAGACAAAGTTTAATGAAGAATACTGCTCGGAAGTAGCTATTCAGAAGCTGGAGGATGAATTCCTGCATTTGGAACAGGGTTCCCGATCTGTTCAGGAATATACTCTTAGCTTTCTGGAGAAAGCTCGGTTTGCGGAACACCATGTCTACACTGAAAAGAGAAAGATCGACAAGTATGTTCGGGGGATGACAACCCGAATTAGAGAAGTTGTACAACCATTGAAATTAACTAATTTTCGACAAGTGGTGGATCGAGCCACGGAACGAGAAACGGAACTGAAGCGACAGGAGGACGAAAAGAAAGTCTTGGAAACAAAACGAAAGGCGGAAGACCAAGTTTGGACGCCTCAGAAAAAGTCACAGCAATCCGGGTCTAAGGGAAAAAGTCAAAGAGACGAGAGAAAATGGTGTGAAAAATGTCGAAAATGGCACTCCGGGAGTTGCCGGGTCAACACTACATCCACAAGTTGTCGAAATTGTGGAAAACCGGGGCATGATGTTTACAACTGTCGGGCGGAACGTAGGTGTTTCCAGTGTGGAGCTACGTATCATCTTCGCCTGAACTGTCCCGAGTTGAAGTCTGTAGCGATCAGTGATAGACCCAGGATCGATCAGGGCGGGAAGAAAGAAGAGCCGAAGAACAGGGGACGACCGATAGCCTCGCGAGCTTTCCAGATGACTGTGGAAGAAGCCCGTGAGAAGACCGATGTGGTGACAGGTATTTTCACTCTCAATACCATACCAGTATATGTTATCTTTGATCCGGGAGCCACCCACTGTTTTGTATCGGAATCTTTATTGCCTCGCCTGAATGTACCTTTAACCCCGATGGATGAAAGCTTAGAAGTAGCTATAGCAGACGGCCGATATGTCTGGGTTTCTGAACATATGGAAGGTTGTCAGCTTAAAATCTACGGGACCGTTTTCCCTATAGATTTGAAGCCGATGACTACCAACGAGTTTGGTGTAATTGTGGGAATGGATTGGTTAGCGACAAATTATGCTAACGTGGATTGCAGAAATAAAAGTGTTACAGTGTTATCACCGGAAGGGGAATGGATAAAAATTCAAGGTGAACGACCTCGGTTAAGAATGCCAGTCATCTCCTTTGCTCAAGCTCGAAGCTGTGTCAGTAAAGGAGGGATGTCCTATTTGGCTTATGTGTCGGTAGCTCAACCGATTAAAGTGGGGGTAGCGAATGTGAATGTAGTAAACGAGTTCCCAGATGTGTTTCCAGACGAACTTCCAGGGTTACCACCAGATCGACAGGTTGAGTTCACGATTGAACTGATTCCGGGAGCTGCACCTGTTGCTCGAGCTCCATATCGTTTAGCACCTTCAGAGATGGTGGAACTGCGGAAGCAACTGGAAGAATTGTTAGACAGGGGTTTCATCAGACCGAGTACATCGGCTTGGGGAGCCCCTATTCTGTTTGTTAAGAAGAAAGATGGGTCAATGCGCATGTGTATTGACTATCGGGAACTAAACAAAATCACGGTGAAGAACAAGTACCCACTACCCAGAATAGATGACTTGTTTGACCAGCTACAAGGCGCGTCCTATTTTTCAAAGATTGATCTGAGGTCAGGATACCACCGGTTGAAAATAAGGGAGTCAGACATTCCGAAGACGGCATTCCGAACGAGATACGGTCATTATGAGTTTTTGGTGATGCCTTTTGGATTAACCAATGCTCCAGCCGTATTCATGGATCTCATGAACCGGGTGTGCCGACCGTTCCTTGATACCTCGGTGATAGTGTTTATTGATGACATCTTGGTGTATTCGCGAAGTCAATCCGAACATGAAGTGCACTTGCGACAAGTATTGGAGTTGCTTCGCCGAGAAAAGCTGTATGCTAAATTCTCCAAGTGTGAATTCTGGTTAAGATAAGTCCAATTCCTTGGCCATGTAATCAATGCTGAAGGGGTGAAAGTAGATCCAGCAAAGATTGAAGCCGTGATGAAATGGGAACCGCCCCGAAGTCCCACTGAAGTAAGAAGTTTTCTTGGTTTGGCAGGCTATTACAGAAGATTTGTTGAAAATTTCTCCTCGATAGCTGTCCCGTTGACCAAGTTGACTAAGAAAGGTGAAAAATTTACTTGGGCTGCAGAACAGCAAGAAGCATTTCAGAAACTGAAACAAGCTTTATGTGAAGCGCCGGTGTTAGTACTACCACAAAGCGGAGAAGAGTATGTGATCTACAGTGATGCTTCTAGAATTGGTCTTGGGTGTGTTCTGATGTAGAAAGGTCGGGTCATAGCTTATGCGTCCCGCCAATTAAAAGATGCCGAAAAGAAGTATCCCGTTCATGATCTGGAATTAGCTGTGGTGATTTTAGCATTGAAGCTGTGGAGACATTATTTATATGGTGTAAAGTTTGTTATTTACACTGATCATAAAAGCCTGAAGTACCTTTTCGACCAGAAAGAGCTCAGCATGAGACAGCAAAGGTGGATGGACCTGTTGAAAGACTTTGACTGTGAAATTCAGTACCACCCTGGCAAGGCAAATGTGGTGGCAGATGCTTTAAGCCGAAAAGAAGCTCCTCTGAAAGTTACATCCGCGTTTATGGGTGTAGTGAGCCGGTTACCAGGATTGATTCGTTTGGCACAAGAGGAAGCGTGTAAGCCGGAGAATGTAAAAAGTGAAAGAATGGTTGGATATTTGAAGCATCTGGAAGAAAATACTCAGAAACTGAAGACATTCAGAGGACGTGTGTGGGTCCCAAAACAGGGAGAGGCGCGGAAATTACTTCTGGAAGATGCCCATTATAGCAGATATGCAGTTCACCCGGGTAGTACCAAGATGTATCGGACGTTAAAACCGATTTATTGGTGGCCTGGAATGAAAAGAGATGTTGGAAGATTCGTGGAAAAATGTTTGACTTGTTTACAAGTTAAGTTAAACCATCAGAAACCGTATGGAGAAATACAGCCATTGCCGGTTCCAGAGAAGAAATGGGATCATATTACCATGGATTTTGTGACGAAGTTGCCGCGGACACCGCGAGGTTATGACTCTATATGGGTGATTGTGGATCGATTGACCAAATCGGCACAATTTATACCATATAAAGAAAAGTACAGAGTAGATCAACTGGCGAAAATCTACATTGATGAGGTGATTTGTCGACATGGACTTCCAGCTTCGATAGTATCGGATCGAGATAGTAGGTTTACTTCTCATTTTTGGCAGAGTCTTCAAGAGCAACTGAGTACGAAAGTACTTATGAGTACCGCATATCACCCGCAGACTGATGGCCAAAGTGAAAGAACGATCCAAACTTTGGAAGATATGTTGAGGACTTGTGTCATTGACTTCGGTGGAAGCTGGGAAGATCATTTGCCTTTAGTGGAATTCGCGTACAATAACAGCTATCATTCCAGCATTCAGATGGCCCCGTATGAAGCCTTGTATGGAGCACCGTGCCGTACTACAACCTGCTGGACTGAAGTTGGGGAAAAGCCGTTGGCTGGACCCGAAATTGTAGCACAGACTGAAGAAAAGATCAAACTGATACGCGAAAACTTGAAGGTAGCTCAGAATCGGCAGAAACAGTATGCAGATAAACGGGTGAAACCGATAAAATTCCAAGTGGGAGATATGGTTATGCTCAAAGTATCCCCTTGGAAAGGCTTAATTCGTTTTGGGAAGAAAGGAAAGTTGAGTCCTCGCTTCATTGGACCTTTCCGTATATCCCAACGAGTTGGAGCCGTGGCGTATAGATTGGATTTACCTGATGAACTTCATGGTATACATGATGTATTCCATGTGTCCCATTTGAGAAAAACGTTGTTTGATAAGTCTCAACATATACCTCTGGCTGAAATTGAAGTGGATGAAAAGCTGAGATACCCGGAACAACCCGAGCGGGTGCTAGACCGCAAAATAAGACAGCTTAGAAACAAGAAGATCAGTATGGTGAAAGTCCTTTGGCGTCATCACAAAGGTTCCGACATGACGTGGGAGACCGAAAGTGAGATGAGGGAGAGATATCCTCAACTTTTTGTATGATTTCGGAGACGAAATCTCTTAAAGGAGGGGAGAATTTGTAACGCCAAAAATGTATTTATCATATAATTATAATAAAAGGGCAAAATGGTCATTTTACCTCAAAAGGGTAATTTGGTCTTTTTGACAGAAAAGGACTTGTTTGGTAATAATATTTTAAGCCTTGGACTTAAAATGTTATAATAATGTGATTTTGTCATTTAAATTGTAAATTGTGGCAAAAACATGAGAAATGCAACTTCAATGACCAAAGTGCAATTTCTGGAAGTATATAAGCAAGAACTTGTGCAGAATTTTGGGGGTTACGGGAGTGATCTAGGAGCTGATTTTCTGCAGAGATTTTAGAGTTCTTGAAGGTTTGGAATTAGCAAGCTTGATTATAGCATTCACAAGGGCATAATTGGAAGAATTTGAGGTAAGTTTCCAAGCTCTTGACTAGTTATTCTTGGTGAGTTGTGTAGAACTCAAAAACTGTAAATTCAGTTGTGTTTGGGTGTTTAAAATGGTTAGATACTTCCATTAAGCCATGCTAGTAAGAACTTAACTCAACAAAATGGAAGTAGGATGTTATAAATGATAAAATTGAAGATTTGGGGTTGTTAGAATTAAGAACCCTAATCTTCCCTTTGAATGATTGAGTTGGTTTCAATGGTTAAAAACCTTGTTTTTATGGAGGGTTTTGACCTGGGAATGAACCCAAGTGATTAAGAACGAAATTAAGGGCTTAATGAACAAAATCTGCAAGCAACAGTGCAAAAATCGCGACTGGCCAGGGGGCCTACCCAGGCGCCAGGCGCAGTGCGCCCAGCAGCCAGGCGGGGCGCGCCCAGGCGCAGTGCGCCCTGACCCTGGTGCAGTGCGCCTCCAAGGCAGTGGCTAGGCAGGAACTTTGAAACGCTAACTTTTGCGTTGCTTGTCCGATTAAGCTCAAATTTGAACCATAGGTGTATTATGGTCTGAAAAGTTTGGGAAAATTTTTAGATTGAGTTTCCGACCCCTCGGGGGCACTGTAGACCGATCCGAATGTCCCGGTGAATAGGAAAATTTATATAAAGTTAGTAAACGGAAAGTTTATTAACTAGGCATTGTTTATAACAATGTTTTATTGAACTCTAGTGTATTAGAGTTACTTGAAATGGGTATTAACCTATAATCATGTTGAAAATGATTGAATTATAGGTGCGGAACAAAATTCTACGGATCATATCGGAAAGCAAGGAACAACAAAAGTTAGTTGTAATAATCCTTCAGGTGAGTAATCTTGACTATATCTAGTATGATATATGGTGATTACAGTGGCACTACTTAAAGTAGTTGAATACGGTATAAGGGTAGAGTACCCGAGTAATATACGGACATGACATTTGAATTGTAATTCTAAATGGTGCAATCTTGATGGCAAAGATTACTATCTTTGATATTAAATGGTGCGGCCTTGTTGGCTATGTCTCCGGTGCGGCCTTGTTGGCTATGTCTCCGATGCGGCCTTGTTGGCTATGACTCCGGTGCGGCCTTCGGGCTATGTCTCTGATGCGGCCTTCGGGCTATGATGTGATGCGGCCTTCGGGCTATGATATTAGATGCAGCCTGTATGGCTATGATTACGGTTCGGTCAATGATGACCATGATTTTTGGGACAGAAACTGTTTAAGAGTTTAATTGTTATTATTCTCTTGTATATGCTTATTTGTTTGCTTGATTACTCATTGGGCTTGTAGCTCACGGTTTGTTTGATATGTCCCTGCAGGTGAGCGTGACCCTGCTAAGGGAAAAGATAAAGTCCGTGACTGAGAACTTAGCGTTGAAGTAATACCCGGCTTGAAGAATGTATAATATTTATGTATTGTACTTCGTGATACACTTGTACTCGTATTTGTTAACTAATACCCCCTACTTATGGTTTTTATTGTAAAATATTTGGTTTGAAAAATGAAATTTTTTTTTGGGGTGTTTTTGTTAATAAGTCGGGTGTTACAACGGTTGAGGTTTAAGTTGATTTATTAGATTTTCCCAACGTGAGATTTGTTTTTGAAAACCTGTCATTTGAAATGATTTTTGTTTTTGTGAAAAGTATCCTATATGTGAAGTTCTGTTTGATAACCTTTCTTTGTATCTGAAATTTTGATGATTTTGAAAAACATTATGATGATGGAATGGAATTTGGTGAAATGATGGTTTCTGAAAGTTCCTTGAGTGATTGAAGTTTATCTCTTGAAAGCGATTTTGAATTGGTTTTTGAAACGGTTTTTGTTTTGGATTAAAGGTTTGTTTTTGTGGCACAGAGACTGGTTTCAAAGATTTCTCTTGGGTTTCTTTGAAAACTTTGGGCTTGCTTTGTTCTTTTGGTTTAAAAACAGCTTGAATGGGTTGTTTATTTGTCTGTTGTTTCTTTGAATACTTTTGTCCCAGACTGTTCTTTCCAATAAAGGTTGAGTTTAAAGAGGGAAAGACTATTGGAACAGAAGTACTACCATCTTGATGATCAGAATTTTCTCCATTTAAGAAATTTTCAAGTTTGATTGTGCCATCATTCCTTGTTAGTTTAGTAGATCTCAATTGATGAGTTACTGAACTAGCAGAGTCTGATTCAGATTTTACAACTCTTTTGAATGACTTGTTGAAAAAGGTATCATCTGGGCTGCAGTTGATAACTGTTTCATCATCTGAATCGTCCTCATTTGCAGATGAGAAAAAATCTGGTAGAGGCGATTTTGAGTTTTCACAAATTTTCCCATTTTCTTTTTCAGTCATTTCATTTTCAAAAGATTCTCTTCCAATTCCTGGTTTATAATTCGTATCAATTTTGTCAATTCCTAAGTTGTTTGCTTTAGTGAAAACATCATCACTCAATTTTCTGGCAATATTGATAGAATCCAGTTTTCCTTGAAATCTTTGATTTTCGGATTCAAGAAATTTGATTTGCTTTAAAGAATCATCTAGTTTTAGAATTAAACTAGAGTTTTTGTCAGTTAAATCTTAAATTTTTTGTTTTAACTGAAGGACTTCCTTTTCTAAGGTATCTTTTATTTCAGATGAAATAACAGATTGATTTTTAATTTCTAAGTCCCTTTTTTGTTTTAGAGCTTCATTTAATTGTTCTAGGACGCGATCATTTTCTTCAGATTTTCGTTCAATGTCTCTTTCAAGTTTGTCTCTAGTCCTTGTAGATTCTCCAAATCTGAGTTGCAAGGTTTGTAATTCAGATTTGTAGATATCAGATTTGACTATTGTGTCATGATACAGTCTGAGATCAGTTTTTAGACTGTTCTCAATCTTAGTCATGTGGGACTCAAATGGTGTTCTTGAAAGACCGAGATCTGAGATCATAGACCATACCTGATCGATGACATATGGAGCTCTTGTGGTTGGTTCATTGTCAGCCATGAAGCAGAAGTTTGACTGAGCTGGTTCAGTATCTGTTTCATCATCGGAAGTTGGCCAGTGTTCCACGCTAGGTTCGTAGAATGCCATCAAAGCTTTTTGCTTTGCTTTCTTTTCTTGTTTCTTCAGCTCTTCGGCTTTTTGAGCATAGTAAGCTGAGTCTTTGACCTTGATTTTTGCTCGACAATCTCGGGCATAATGATTTAGTCCTTTGCATTTGTGAAAAATAATTACGTCATCATCATCATCGTTATTGTCAGCCTTTTGGCTCTTAACGGGTGGTCTTTCGGATGTTTGAGTTTGTTTCTATTGAGATGGTTTTGAATGATTTTGCTGAAATCCTGAGCTTTGGTTATTATAAGAGTTGTGATTATTTTGAAAACCACGATTTTGAAAGTTTTGTCCAAAAGTGGATCTTTGTTGAAAATTTGGTCTATGATGTGGTAAAAATCTTTCGAGATTAGTGTTTGCTACCAAAGCGCACAATTGTTGGTAATCAGCTTCATTATTTGGATCGGACAAGTCACAAGAATTACTTAAAAAAGCTTGGTTTTGATTTAAATCAATTTGACTTTGATCAAGAAAATGTGTTTGGTTTTGAGAGGATGTTGACAATAAAGCAAGTGGTCCTCCAAAAGAAGTAGACGTTGGAGGGTCAATCGAGGATTCATACGATTGTAATTCTCCGTACAGATTGTACAAAGATTCAGTATGAATTGTCGGATTTCCCTGAATGATGAGTTTGACCATTTTCCAGCTTTCATAAAGGTTGTTTAAGAATTTGAGGTTAATCTCATGCTGTGACTTTTTGATGCCTAAATTATTCATTTTGATGGTAATGAGATTGAACCTGTCATGAGCATCATGGATGGTCTCATGTGAAAACATTTTGAAGTTGTCAAATTCGTTTAAAAAAAAAGTTTTCTTGTTTCCAATGATTCTCTCATTTCCTTCAAAACGATTTTTCAAAGTTTGCCAAATTTGGTTTGCAGTTAAAAGGATTATATCATTCATTTGGCTTAGAATACGACCTACCCATGATTTATATTCTTCGGGAATAAGAATGGGTGCTCGAGTACCTGAACCTATACTGTTAGCAATAGATACAGAATTTATGTTTGAGTAGTTTGCGGAAGACATTTTTTTTTAATGATGAACAAGTGATATTAAGATGAAAATTTTAAAGGAAACTTATTGGTGGTTTATAAAAACGCTACACAAAAGTTCTCGACAAAAATTTCAGATTAAATCACACGAGCTCTGATACCAATTGTTGAAAATACGACAGCTGATCTCCACGAGTAAGGTTTTTAAACCGATTACTGTGTGATAGATATGTATTTTATCTATAATATGCGGAATAAAATAAGAAAGTAAATCTAAACTAGACAGTATTTAAATAGACAGAAAGCGGTAAATAAAGTAAATGTTAGAAGTTAGAGGTTAAGTGTAATAAACGCCATTATCAACGATAAAGTGTTTTTACAATAAGTAAAAAGGTTAGAAGTTAGAAATTAGAAGTTAGAAGTTAGATGTCTCGGTTAAATACAGTCCACATATGTTTTCGTTGTCTTGGTTCAATTTGTATGTCTTGGAATTTAGTACAATTGATTTATAACAGTTTAAATAAATCAATAATGGCTCGGGTAAATTATTGGAATTATAATTTCAAAAGAACTTATCGATATCAAATGAAGATGGCGATTCTCTTTGAAGCGTCGATTCTTGTTCTTTGCTCGGCTTTTCTTGTTGAATGGTGTTTCTTCAGTTTTGTGTTGGTTTGGACGTGGTAGTTTAGAGGTTTGAAGTTTGGTGTCGGGTAGAGGTTGTTTAGAGGTTTGAAGTTTGGTGTCGGGTGGAGGTTTTGTTTCTTGCGGTTATATGGTTTGCTTCTTGTTGCCAAATGCAGAGATTTGAGTGTCTTGAGGTTTCTGGTCGTGGGTAAGAGTGTATGGTGCTTGGTTGATGTGTGTTATTGATATAGTAGTGTGTAAAAAATGGCAAGAGATTTGGTTCTTATTTATAGTTGCTGAAGAACAGCGTTCGCGTCGCGACCAGAAGGGTCGTCGCGTCGCGAAGGTGCGTGTGTCGGGTTGCTTTTGGTCGGCCACTGGTTAGTGCGTTGGGTTGGTAGTCTCGCGATCAAGAAGTAGGTGGTTTCGCGTCCAAGGTCTCGCGTTCAAGGTCTTCGCGTCGCGACCAACATTGCCGTCGCGTCGCGATCGCTGTAGCGATCTGGACTTCTGTCTTTGCTCTTCTCTTCACGTCGCGACCACTGTGTCTGTCGCGTCGTGATTGCTGTAGCAGTGTAATATTTTGTATTTTGCTCTTTGGTTCGAAGCGTTACTTCCTCAGGTTTGGATGTTTTCTCAAAGTTTCTCGGGTCTTGATTTATTCTTGTTTTTGAACTTGAATTCACACAATCTGAAATAAACTGATAATATTTGTTAGATAATAACAGTTCATCTTATTTCAGTGATTGTCACATACAAAAATATATTTTTCAACAGTTTCAATCCAAAATAAACCACGATAATCTTCTTTTCTTTATTCAGAATTACTTCCATAAAATTAACCTCATGTAGTTGTTTAGTTAAAACATCCAAAAATTTAATTGTGCTTTTTGTTTGCCAATAATGAATATAATTAGGACATTGCATTTTCTTTATTTATTGATTGTCAAATGATTATATAAATCTTTTATTATATATATATATATATATATATATATATATATATATATATATATATATATATATATATATATATATATATATATATATATATATATATATATATATATATATATATAATCTTTTATATATATATTATATAAATCTTTTATTATATATATATATATATATATATATATATATATATATATATATATATATGTTTAACTATCATAATCTAACGAATAACAAATAGTATAAAAATTACTACTACAATTTATAGAAAGAATTTCATGATTTTACATATCAAAATCTAACAAATAACAAAAGGTATGAAATAAATAATAACATAAAAGCATCGAAAGATCTATAATAACATTTATATTCATAAACCACATCAAACCCTCCAAAATCATAAATAATTGTACAAGCAATTTCATGATTTTAAATATCACAATCTTACGAATTATAAATAATATAGAAAAATAAAATAATACAACTTTTGATGACAAAAAGTACCAAAATAACTATTGTAATACTTTTATTAAAAATGCATCAAACACTCATAAATCATGCAAATAATGTAAAAACAATTTCAATAAAAAAATTAAAAATAATTCAAAAATACATAAAATCAACATACATTTGATGTACTTTCCAATCTCTTCTACTCTTCATAGGTCAATCAAAAACACTTGAAAGACATGAATCTTTTATGAGAAAAAATCTACGTATATAGCAACAACATATATAAAGGAGAGGAATACAAAAAGGTTTTAGTGAATGTTATTAATTTAAGAAATATAAAAGTTTCAAATATAAATATGAATTTAGTATTATCTTAATAAATAGATGTAATGTTGTATAATTTATAAATTTATTTACTATTAGTTATTATTATTAATTAATTTTAAGATTACTTAGTATTATTAAAAATTTATAAAAGACTATCCATGTAGAAAGTTTTAATACCACTTAATATATTTATTATAAAATCAATTATTATATTAATTATTATTGTTAACTAATTTTGAAAATTATAATATTATTTAAAGGTTAGAACTTATTTTCTTGTACTTAATTATCTAACACTAATTAACTAATTTATAATCATTATTAGAAAGAAAATAAAAAATATGGGAGTTTCAAATTAATATTGTGGAAGTATTTTTGTTTCTTTTTATAATATATAAATGTGAGCTTTGTTATGCAATTTGATGGTTCTACTACTTTCATTCAAACTAATGAATTAAATAAAATTAAAGTATTAAAAATTTAGAAAATCAATAAAAATATGAAAAGAAGTATTAAAAAGAAATTTAAAAAATAAATGCACATATGAAAAAACATGAGAGTTTCAAATGAAAGTGATGCTTTGAAATATGCATTTATTATAAGATATATAGATTAGTCATACTAAAAATTTACCCCATTATCCATGTAAAATTGTATGGGTGTTGTGTGGATAAGGCTGCACGGAGTGGAACTTATTTTTGCCGGAGGCATCCGAGTTGGCACTCCTTGTAGGCGGCAACACCGCCCCCCGAGTGCGGCATCGATGAGCGGCAAGTTTTTACCGTTTCTCTCTCATCGGGATATTCTCTTGGTTTGTGGTATTGACCGTTGACAACGGTCATTTTTAAAAAAAATTACTTTTTTTTTTCAAATGCACTCCAGTTTTACTCTATATATATACATATACTTGAACATATTTTTACACACACTTGCACACCTGTTGAGCTCAATTATTTTTAAAAGATGGCTTCCAACAATCCCTCCAACAATCCTTCAAACAATCCGCAAAACAACCCAAATATTTTTGGGTATGATCCGTAATCTCCGCCACCGTATCGGCCACAATTCGAAGGCCCAATGTATTCGCCTAACCCGATGTCGAGCGGTTCACTATTTTATCCGTAATTCGGGATAATACCACAACAACTTTTCCAAGAAAGCTTTAATATGTTTCAACAATCGTACGTCTTCTTCCAACTTCAATTTCCAACAAACCCGAAGCCCACCCGAGCAAGCAACTATCCAAACCGATCCCGAGGAGCCCCAAAATGAGCAAGCGGTGGAAAATTCGGACTCGTCACCCGAACCCGATGAGCCCCAACCTCTGCAAAGAAGAGGACGGGCCGTAAGTACCAAGTGGACGGTTCAAGAAGAAACAGAGTTAGCCCGTACATGGGTCGATGTGTCCGAGGATCCCAAAACGGGAAAAAATCAAAACCGTGATAGGTTTTGGTTTCGTTTAACGAGACGTTTTCGCAACGGCATGAAGAAAGGCAAGTCATACCGCAACAAAGATCAATGAAACACGAAGTGGAACAACATGAACAAATGTATTATGAGTTTCAACGCCATTTACATTAATTTGGTGAATCAATGGAAGAGTGGAGAAAGCGAATCAAGTCTTTTGGAGAAAGCCAACTACATGTACCGAGACGATAATCTTAAGCCGTTTAAATTTCCACACGCTTGGAATGTTGTTCGTCATAGCAAAAAATGGGAAAAAAATCTTTAAGTTGGAATTTGGTGGTGGTTCGGGCTCCAAAAGAAGCAAAACATCCGAGTCGGGCTCATATCACGTTTCTTTGGATGGTCATATCGGCATCAACCTTAACGATGACATTGAAGAAGTGGAACCATCACCGCCTCCACGTCCCATGGGTCGGGACCGGGCAAAACGAAAATGGAAGGCGACCTCATCAACTTTTTCCGCGAGTTCTCGAATGGAACAATATGAACAAATGCACGACGAGTTTAAATGTTTGTGCACGTCGTTGGATAATCAATGGCAAGAAAACACTCGGCTAGCGGAAATGCAAATGTTTTTGCAAGACGTGAGTCACCTAACCGGGGCACATTACGAAGCCGCGATGGCCCTCAAAGACCAAATCCGCAAAAAATATAATTTGTAGTTTTTTTTATTTCAAGTAGCGACGTCTTTATTTTGTTTAAATTTTCGAACGTTTAATTTCGTAGGATTTTTTGTAATTTGTCTTTTTATTTTAATGAAATGTTATATGGTGTGTTTTATTTTTATTTAAAATATGTTATGTTTTATTTTTATTTAAAATATGATTTTTTAAATTAAAAAAAAAAAATGTTGCCAACGTTCCACCCCTTGACTGCAACAACAAAAAAGATATTGCCAACAAAATCTACGTGGCGCCTATGTAGCGGGCTTGCCTCTCAAATGTTGGAGGCACCACTTCCTTTAGCCTAAGAAGCTTTACCACGCAATATCCACAGAAAGAGGAGAGTGGAAACAACCCTCGTAGGTAAATTGTACTCGCGCATTACCCACGTAATTACCCACGGAATTAGGGTTGCGTATTTGTCACTATTGCATCGGTAATATTGCGTGAGTATTTTTCGTGGGTATTTACCCCCTTTTGTAGCAGGCTAGTAGCGATATTGATGGGTTTGAAGTATGGGATTGAAGAGGAAAGAAGACGGTCGATGACAGACAAATGAGAAAGTAACTGCAGCTTCAAGGAAGAGGAGCGGTAAGCGGAGTCAGCATTCCGAAGCAGCGTCGGTTACAATACTTAATATAGGTCTCTATTTGACCTGACTCAGCCGATCATCTGTCCAGCGGCCAGATTCCACCGTACAATTTCTTATCTTTGCTTTTTACTGCGCCTGCTATCTTCATGCTCACCACCTGTTAGTGTAAAAACCTTTTGTCTTTTGTACTGATCCTGGCACCGTGGCTGTTGCAATCTATTTAGGGACGCAGCCAATTTTTTTTAGAAAGGAGTGATGTGAATGGAAGTGGAGAAGAGCGAGAGGGGTGTTAAATTAGCCGATGTAGATGCCTGACCGCCATTAATATCTTCAAATCACACAATCAAATAGAAGATTTTGATTTGGGTGTTTGAGTTTTAGGGATTATTATAGTTTTTAAGGTTCACTGATGAAGAAGGAGATAATCTGATAAACTTAGCGTAACTGGACTAAAAGCGTGACTAAGCAAAAGATAAAACTTCTGTAGCGTATCCAGAAAAAGTAATATTGCACAGGAACAGAAATTGTAGATTACTCGAATTATAAATTAACTGTGCTATACGTGACCAAAAAATATGTAACTACATTCATTGGAAAAGTAGTTAAAAAAGCCGGCCTTACAAAAATGTAACAAGAAAACTGAAACATTGTTGCGTTTCATTGGTGTAAATGGCCAGTGTGGTGTCATTTTGCATAATTTAACATTTTCCATGGACTATAACCACACCCACGTATTATATATGGAGACCGAGACCTCATCCTCTTTCCATCCTCACAGATCCAGTTAGTTCTAATGGCTTCCAGTTCTTCCTCTAGTTTTATGGCAACTCCAGCTACTAATACTTGCAGCTATGATGTTTTTCTAA
Source organism: Cichorium intybus (assembly GCA_023525715.1). Taxonomy (NCBI): domain Eukaryota; kingdom Viridiplantae; phylum Streptophyta; class Magnoliopsida; order Asterales; family Asteraceae; genus Cichorium; species Cichorium intybus. Next base: position 579,413 of record JAKNSD010000047.1, on the reverse strand, counting down.
GCTTCAGAGGTGAAGATACCCGTTTTAATTTTACGGATCATCTTTACGAAAGATTAACGAGAGCAGGAATCCTTACTTTTAGGGATGAAGAAGAAATCGAGAGAGGTGAAGAAGTGACCCCGGAGATTGAGAAAGCAATTAAAGGATCTAAGGCTTCAATAGTTGTATTGTCTGAGAACTATGCAACATCCACTTGGTGCCTGGATGAGCTTATGTTGATCCTCCAACAAAGGAAGAAGGGCAATCATTTCGTTCTACCTGTCTTTTTTCATGTCGATCCTTCTGATGTTGGGAAACATAATAAAACTTTCGCAATCCAAATCAAAGAAGCCTCTTTAAGGTGGACAGATAAGAACGTGAACCTGTGGAAGGAGGCTCTTACGAAGGTTGCTAAATTGGCCGGCGAGGTTCTGTCCAGGTTTTATATCTTCTTGTAGTCTTATTACTTTGATTCAATAATTTTAGGATTATTAGTGTTAGCTTCTAGGTATGTTAGGCTGAAGGGTGTGCAAAACACCCATGACAACCCATGACTACCGCCATGTCATCGCCACGTCACAAAGACTTCCAAGACACCCACTAGGGGTGTGCAAGACTCCCATGACTACCATTTTAATTTCCACGTCACATTTATATTTTACGTTTTTTTAATTAAAACCAAACATTAAAAATTAATTAAAACCAAACATTTAAAATTAAATAAAAGACATTACATAAAAATAAAAATAAAAACGACATTGCACGAAAAAAACATAAAAACGACAACTCCTAAAATTTAAAAAAAAAAACTACTTATTTAAATATTTCTTGCGTCGTTGTTTCGTCATCAATCGGATCGCCTCGAGGTCCTCTTCGGTCCCGGATCGGCTAAACAAAACGTAATCCAACCGCGATTCCGCAATTTCGTTGTGGCGGTAGAATTGTTCAACGAGCCGGTCGACCTTTTCCTCGACATCATCTTTCGAAGACGAGCCGGAGACATCTCGGCTTGCTCTTTTCGCTCGGTCGCGGCCGATGGGGCGTCGAGGCGGAGGCATCTCGGTTTGTGGTTCGGTGTCGTCGTCGAGGTCGATCGGGTCTCGAGCATCCGAAATATCGTCATCCGGGGTCCTCCCACGTTTGGAACCCGTGCTCGAGTGAGGCGAATCGGGAGTTAGTAGCCATTTAGGACCGGTACGCATCAACTCCCAACTTCGCATATGTTTAAACGGCTTCCCGACAACTCGCGCATATTGTTCCATAGCCGTTGTGAAAATCCCAAAATAGTTGTCGCCGCTTCGTCGCATGTTCACCAAGTTGTTGTAAATGCCGTTGAACTTGGTGCACTCGATACGAAGTTTCCGCCACTTCCCGTTAATACCGTCGTTGTTTCGGTACACCCCACGACCCATCGCCGCGTGGTAGTGGTCTAAAATGCGTTCCCACAACGATGTGGAACTTTGGCTATTTCCTTTTTGCGAATCCATGGAAATAGCTAGCCACGAGCGAACCACTTGAACCTCTTCGTCGGTCGTCCACGGCACCTTCGCCTCTTGCGCGTTTCGTGTTTTGTTCTTTTGTCTATTGTTTTTCTTTTTCTTTTTGGAGGAAGATGCGGGGGCTTGTGTTTCCATCACAACCTCTTCGGGTGATGCTTGTGGCGGTGGTGATGGAAGCGGTGGCGATTGTGATAGAAACGGTTGTTGGAAGGGTGCGTACGGGTAAGATTGTGGCGGGTAGTGATATTGGTTCGGTGGTGGATATGGATACGGGAATTGTGGTTGTTGCGACGAACCCGTAAGACACTCGTAAATGTGCAATTCGTGGAAAAGTTGTAGTTGAATTCGCCGCGGGGCGTGTTCCGATTTGACGGAGGGGTGTTCGGATCGTTCTCCATCTTGAATTGGTTAGTAAATTTGAGAGAGAAATTTATGTTTGTGTGTGTGTAAATTGTAGATGTGTGTGTAAATTGTAGATGTATGTGGTATGTATTTATAATATGTAAAAAAAATTAAATTTTTTTTTATTTTGCAACGGCTAATTAACGGGTATAAAATTTGAATTTTGGACGTCTTCGTACGTTTGCCAGAAGACGACGTCGGGACGCAGCACGTCGAGGACGCGGGGGGGGGGGGGGGGGGAGGTGTTTGCCGCGTTTTTCCGGCTGAGGTGGAGGACGCGTGGGGGGCCGCGTGCGGCATACCCCACAGCCTTATGGTCTCTACTCCAAAATCATGGCTCAGCGAAATTTTGTTGATATATATGTCAGTGAATTTAAGCTATGAATTGTTAACAGATCTTAGGGTGGGGGAGTAATACATTCTCATCCCACTCATCTTTGCCACATCAGTTTTTTCTCTCTCCTGTCACTTCCATCTTTCCTCATCCCACACCTATAGAAGCTATAGAAGCAGTTCCCACCGAACCCACTGAACCCGCGATGCCACATCATATTTTTTTATTATAAAATTAATTAATTAATTACACAAATTAATTTAACATTAAATTTAATATTCAAATTAATATTAAAATGCAATAAAATATTATAAAAAGCCAAACAACATTAAATTTAAAAGCACACGGTTACAATATTTAAAAAAACATAAATATAAAAAAAACAACCTAAATATGAAAATAAAATCCTAAAGAGCGTTCACAAAAACCTAAAATTCACAACCGTGCATCAGTGTTATTTGCTGTTTTTTTTTTTCAAGAACCAACGCCAGTTGAGGTCCGGTCAAATGGTCATGGGGGCGAAGAAAGAATTTTAAATCCTTTTGTTCACGTGCCTATTTGAGCGATTCTATCTATTGCTCACTGAGGGCTGATTTCCTCTTCGATTCCTCCTCCTGTGTAGCCAGAACAACCATTTATTTGCATGAAGGGTGTCTTTTTTGGAATGGGCCGAAATCAGGTTGGAACTGGGTATAAGCTTGGAATTGGGGATATTGGTTGACGTTATTATAATTTGGGGATGGGGTCGGAGGGACATCCTAAAGGTTTTTATTTTTGGAAGAACAGCGTTTTTTTGGAGTTGCCTCTGCTAGAACTCATTTTGTAAAAAAAGAGGGTTTTTTTTTTAAATAATAGGAAAGGGTTTAAAGAGATGTTGAGAGAAAGAAAGAATGGTGAAAGAGTGAATTTTTTAATGGGTATGGAGGTGGTATTTATAAAGAAAGAAGGAGAGTGATTTTTAAATGATTAAATTATTTTTTTTATAAACCTTTGGGTTCGGATAGATGGTGAAGCCACAACAAACCGATCCCACACGAACCCGATCAACACTGTGCAGCCATCATAGTAGTACAACGGCGGTACCGTCGGTACCGCACCTCAAAAACCTTGAACCCGCTCGAACCCACCATCTATTCCGTCCACCCTTAGGTTGACACGGAAGTTTGGATAACTCCGTAAGTATGTAAAAAGGTAATTGGATTAAAGATGAATGAAATTGATGTAATTCATATGTGATTGCTAATTTTCTTTGTTATTGTAAATATGAAATAAGAAAAAGTATAAAAATATTGATATTAGATATAATTTATATTTGTTTATTTTTAATCTAATCACAAAAAAAAAAATTGTCTTCACTTTTTTTCGAATAATATTTACTTTATAATTTGACAAAAAAATTTATGGTTCCACAAACTTGGTAGAAACAGTAAAAATTATTTGGTTGCACGTATCATCAGTCGATTTAATTAGACGTGATGAATAAGAAAATCAAATAATATTAATCCAACGTGCTATTGATTGAATTTATTAGTTTGAGATTTACTAGTGTAGATTTTGCATTTTCTTATGGTTGAGATTTCCTAGTGTAGATTTTGGAGTGATTAGTCCCAGAGATGTTTTCCTTTTTATTTTGCGTTTCTATATTGAGATGTATTGTTGTCGCTTTTTGAGTCTCTAATAGATTGGTTGTATCTTAGACTTTGTATCTTGCTAGCTTTTGTTTAATGTTATTTCATTTTTCTTGCCGTTTGAAAAAAAAAATGTAAATATAGGTTGAATAAACAAATGAGTGTTAAGTAAAACCTATATATAAATCTTTAAAATATTTAACAAGGTTTGTAAATATTGAAGATATATTAGGAAACGTTTGGTAAGGAGTGTTTAATTAAACGGAACAGAACAAATCACGTTGGACTTGCGTATGACAGGTCCTGTCAGCCCAATCATGTCCCCTATATCAAAGAACGTTGTCTTATAAAACAAAAGAGTTTATGCATTGTTTATGTGATGACCTTGCATTGGACTTCTATAAGGTTCGTACCATTGTAGATGCTCTTAACCACTTCTAAAACTTATTCGTTTTCGCATGTCAATGTAAATCTATCTTTAAAAATATTTTCGAATGCATAACCTTTTTTTAAGCTTTGTTTAATAATTAAACATCCAACATCATCTATTTGAATTGTTTTTATAAAACTTCTTCCTATGATTTTTTATTTATAAGCATGCGTCATATTTGATGTTGCTGTTATTTTATCAAGACAAAGTTTTAGAATTGGTATTGTGGTTTACAAAAAGTCATCTGTTCAGTCCCTAACTCTTTTTATATTACACTACTGGTCCCTTTGGTTTCAAATTCTTACATGGTCGGTCTTTGATGCATGTAAAATGACATTTACATTTAATTTATTTTATCCATTTCTTTTATTGATCTAAGGGTTTTTGATATAGCTATTACTGGTATGAGGTCACATGTCTGACTCCCTAAGAATTAGTGCCTTTGATACCCTGATAAACTGTCTCTTAATTGGTCTTGACGTACATAATTTGCCTCTTATTAGCCAACTTCATGGTCATGGTCATGGTCATGGTCATGGTCATGGTCATGGTCATGGTCATGGTCATGGTCAGGCATTGACTTTGGTAGCTATCAAACAGCTCCATAATTTATTTAGATATTAAAGTTACGGGCTTACCATACTTCTCCCTACCAATCTTTTCCTTTTTCTGGTCATTGTTATTACGTCCAACATCGTCTTTCCCGTCACCACTGTTGTCGATCAACATTATAGTTTATTTTTCATTTCTTAAACATGAATCTGAAATTGATACCTGCTAATTCTATCATTTCTTTAACATGCATATGAAATTGGTAGCCTTGAAATCAGTTTTTTTGCAACCTAAACCTAAATCTGAAATTTGGTATCTCTTAAATTCGTATCTAAAATCAAACTGAAACCTAAAACCTAAAATCCGAATGAAATCATTTTTTTTTGTAACCTAAACACATAGTCACATAGACATGGATATACAATCATATAGCCTACATAGACAATCGAGGCCACTCGTGGTCAGCTTGGCGATCGAGGCTAATTGTGAAACTAAGTAGAGAGATGGGAAAGATTATGATGATGGGAAAACACAGAAAGGGCAACAGTATGGTGGTGGCTGAACAAAGAAGATAAAACGATCATTGTGGTTCTATAAGGTCAAAGTGAAACAAAGCTAGTAATCATTCTATCTTATTTTCGACAACTTCGTGCTTAGGTAAGGTTTGGAGAGAAAGAAGGTTGGTGATGAGGAGGAAAAAGAGGAGGAAAATCGACGTTGATAAGGGAAAACGATCGGCGGTGGCCGGAAAGACTACCGACGATGAAGTTGGTGTTGCACTTGGTGGGGGGGGGGGGGGGGGGGTTGAGATAGAAAGGTCAACCTTTTTTTAATTAAAAATAGTTTTAATAATATAAAATGGATTCTGAAATAGTTACAAAAGTTATTTTACTTGCGTCAAGGACCGATCACGCGAGAAATTGAAACCACAACACCACTGCATAACAAAATTTAAAGGGACAAAATATGTGACTGTATAAAAACCACAATGACCAACCGTGAAGTTTTGTCTTTTATCAATTATGCAGTTAAAAAGTAAAAAAAATAATAAACATATTTTAATTTTAATTTTTCATATTCAATAAGTTATACTAACTATAAACATAATGAAGATATAAAAACATAAATAAATATTTATTGGATATGTGGTTGATGAATAGGAAAAAAAATCCGCTCTAATAATGGTAATAAGTCATAAATAAACAAGTGGTAGATCAAATAGAAATAAATCATAAATAAACTTCATTTGGGTATCCTTTAAGTAAAATTTTTCAATAATTTTGATTTTCTTTGATAAATTACCCCAAACTTATTTACAATTAAGAAGACATAAATAAACGAGTGGTAGATCATTTGGACATGTCAAAGATCTTATAGTCCAACGACATATGTATATATCGACCTCATTAGGGTCTTCGGTTCAAATCCTATTAGAGGATATTATGTGGGTTAGACTTTAGGATATAGGTGTACTACTATTTACGGGTTCAAAAGAGATAATAATTAAATTGTTCCCTTTAGGCCGCCAATTAATCTAAAAGTAATAATTAAATTGTACCCTTTAGGCCCCCAATTAATGTTTACTTTTTTACTATTTTGGACTATACTATAAAGGGCATCGATGCACGTATGTCTAATTAATCTATCAATATTTGTTGAGAAATTGTTTTTGTTTTTACCTTTTATTTCTACTAATCTTGCTATTTAAGTTAAATTGTGACATGTGCATTAAAATATTATTAGTTTTGTTAAATATGGCATTTGTACACAATTTCACATTAGTAGAAATAAATATAGGAATAAAAGGTAGGAATCAATACAAGATAGGAATCAATACAATTAATCATATTTGTTTTATCTTATTGAAATCTGTATTCAAAGATCCATTTGTAATTAAATTAAGAAGCTTCTATACCGTTCTAAACACTTCGATTTTTTATCTTTCTCGGAAAACATTAATGGTAATCAAATTCGAATATACATCAGTACTTAGGAAATTAATTATTATTCAAAATTTTCATTAGTTGTATTAAAGAATCATGAAATGTCATCGCATGATGTAGTTCAAATTTCATGTGCAGTTCCAGGCCTGAAACAGAGTGTGTGAAGAAAATTGTTGATACCGTTTACAATGAGCTGGATCCTAAAGAAGTTCATCTTCCATCCAATCTAACAGGGATGGACACTCGATACAACGATATCAAATCCTTAATAAATGAAACCAATGTTAACTTTATATTAATTTACGGCATGGGCGGAAGTGGCAAGACAACATTGGCCAAGTATATATATAATTCAAGTTGGGGATCTTTCAAAAACATTAGTTTTCTTGAACAGATTGGTGACAGAAGTAAAACACACGATGATTTGCTTCAGCTACAGGAACAACTTCTGAATGATATTCTAAGGGGCAAGAATAGAAAAATTCCCAGTGTTTCTCAAGTCACATGTAAGATTGAGGAAACGTTACAAACAAAAAAAGCATTTATTGTTCTTGATGACATTTCTGATCATAGGCAGTTAGTGACTTTACTTGGAAGTGGGAAGATTAATCCACAAAGTAAGATTATAATAACAACCCGGGATCAAATTACAGACCAATGGTTCGAGTCTAGATCTTGGACGTATAGAAAATATAAAATGAAATTATTGAATGATGATGAATCACTAGAGGTTTTATGTGGTCATACCTTCATGTCCAAATTTCCCACAGAAGGTTTCAAGAAGCTTGCAGTACAGGCAATACAGCATTGTAATGGAAATCCACTGGCTCTTGAAGTATTGGGTCGCTTGCTAGCAGTACAGAGTAGCATCACATTTTGGGAGAGTACGTTAAGGGCATTTGAAACTAAGATTGCTTCTGAAATCAAATGCATACTCCTTAAGAGCTATGAGTCGTTGCCACAACTCGATAACCAGCGGTTGTTTTTGCATATTGCCTGTTTCTTTGTTGGCATAGACAAGGATTATGTGGAAAAGATATTGGAGGATGATTGCCATGCAATCTCTGGGATCAAAATACTATGCAACAGATGCCTTCTTTCTGTTTCACCAAAAAATAAATTGATGATGCATAGCTTGCTTCAGCAGATGGGGAAAGATATAGTTGATGGAGAACACAAAATCCCTGCAAAACGTAGTAGAGTCTGGCTTAGTAGCGACTCTTATAAGATATTGAGCAAAGGGAAGGTAATATGATTTTTATGTGTGTTTAAGCCTACTTTTATTTTCACACCTTCCCCTGTCATATAAATTCTGAAGTTTATCCCTTTTTTCCTTTCAGCGTTCAAAAACGGTGGAAGGTCTAGCGCTTGACATGAAAATGTTAAAAGACAAGGTAATATATAAAAAATAAAAATGCAGTTTTGAGTTTTTATATTTATTTCGGTTTAAATCTAGTCATTTACTTATCTATTTTGGCTTTTTTACTATTTTCATAGAGAATGGGTATTATATAAATATAGGGGCAAACACAGAGGGACCTAATTGTAATATTTATTATATTTTTTGGCACCTTATCTAGAATCATCCCTAGGCTAGCATAAATAACAATAGTCATCGGAGTAGCAGATTCTTAGAGCATCTACAATAGCGATGGTTTTTATACAAGTTTTTTCATGAAAAAACTCATATTTAAAAAGCTTAAGTTATCTTCCCTAATTATTATAGGCAAGGTTATCAAACTCGAGATCCTACCTAGAATCGTTTTTTGTTTTACAAAATCGAGATCGTAGGATCGGATCGGATCGTAAGATTCTACCAAAAGCACAAAGATGAAGAAATATATATTATATCATATGTTCACAAGTTACAAAACAAAAAAATTCAAAGATTCAAAATAGCTAATAGACATATCCAATCTAATTAAATCTATAATTTTATATGATTTGAAGCCATGATCATGAAATTCAGAAGCAACTCAAGGAAGTTAAGAAAAGTTACGAGTTTAAATACGAGTTTGCGAGTTTACGTACGAGTTTGCGAGTTTATATACGAGTTTGCTAATTTAATCTATAATTTTATTAAACTTAGTAGACTCGGATCGTATACGAGTATACGATCCCCGATCCGAGTCTACGAGTTTACGTACGGGTTTTCTAAAAAACGAGTTTAGTAGAATCGGGATCGTTTTTGGAATCTGGGATCGTAAACACACATAAAAATCTTTTTTTTGTAAGACTACTATTGTAAGACTACTATTATATGCACTGTCTATTTGATAACCTTGATTATAGGAGAGGTTTTTCAAAATCTTTTTTTTGTAAGACTACTATTATATGCACTGTCTATTTTTCATTGGTAGACACACAAAAATATGAAAAAGCTCAAGCCAAGAGCTTGTTAATTAACAAGCTATGTGAAAACACTTGTAATTTAATACTTCCACTATAACTTTTTCAACTTTATGAGCTTTTTGGAGGAAAAGGCTCTTGGAAAAGCTTCCAAAAAGCTCTTATTAGAGATGCTCTTAAGATGCATTTGGCTGTCAAACATTCTTTAGCTTCCAAGAAAATTTTCTAAATTCAATAAAATTTTGAAACGCATTTGGTTCAACCATTTTTTAAAAATTTTTCCGGAAAATGAAAATTTCTATTTTTTAAATTTACAAAGAAATTTGAAAATTTTGGAAAAGTGATAATTTTTGTTCTCCATATTTTTCTAGTTCCAACATTTTTCAAAACTATAAACACACATACCCCACCCACACACCCACACCCACCCAAAACACACATCTTACCCCCACCCTACCCTAGTGGTGGTTGTCAAGACCGCCAGGCTAAAAACCCTTTTACTTGCACAATAACTGTGTATAGTGGCAAATTTTGTATCCATGGAGACTGGTTCAATTCACAATTCTATGCAATCGATTCATAAATGTAATTTATAAAACAAAATCAAGTAAATAATGGGGATTTTGAAGGATTTGAACTATATTGACTAAAAAGAGAGAAAAAGGTAAAGTGGGTTTCTATTTACGAAAATGGTAATTAGACAAATAGGGAGAAAATGAATTAGCATTGGGTTTCGTCTCTTGAATTAATTAACTAGTTTATCATTATGTTTCTAGGTGCAACATCTTTGCTCAAATCAAAATTTCTATAACAATTCCAAAGCTAGAATTATCTTCATTCTTCTTAGTTTGTATGGATATAAAGAAAACTCCATGACATCCTTATTAATCAAAAGCATAAATTAAATAAGCATCTGCTTTAAATAAGTTGACTAACATTATACTTTAAAGAACAACCAAATTTAAAGGAAGCTAAAATCTTAACTTCTACCTTAAATATTGAAACCCTGTGATTTTGAAATGAAATGATAAGCATCCATAAAAACCATTTGTTACCAAATTACTTCCAAGATCGATTACATAATCCCGAAAGCAAACAAAAATAATCATTTAATACTTAGATTCACGAAATCAAAGCATCTAACACTATAACAATTAAAACAAAGGTTTAATCATGAATTTAACAAAGATTCAAGAACCATTCATACTAGATAATCGTCCAAGAGATTTCAATCAATACTAACTAGGTAGAGGTTTAGTTACACATAACCAAGAAAGAACAAAAGAAAGAAATACCAAACATGAGAATCAAGTTAAGAACTTGAGTTGATCTTCAAATATGTAGAAAAGTGATGTTCCAAGCCTTCTCCCAAGCTTCAAAAACCCTTTTTCTTCTGCTCCAAGTCGTCCCCCAAAGTGGAGACCAAAACCCCTCTTTATAGCACTAAAAAACAAGATGACAAAAATGCCGCTAGGACCAACTCGTCGAGTGCAATACTAACTCGACCGAGTGAAAGTGACAGGATGAATTTTCTTCTTTGGTATATCTCAGCTTTAAGTCCCTTTCTTTGGAGATCTCTTTTGTCCTCTTCACCAACTTCCAAGACCGGAATTTGACCCAATTCTTAGCCCAATTCCATGCCCCAAATTTCTTTAATCCACTTCATCCTCCATGATCCAAGAAGCAATCCAAACTTCATTCCTTTGGCCCACATATTCCGTTACAATCCCGCTAGTCTTATAAAAACCTGAAATTAAACGTAAAACTAGAAAGTATCCGATGTAGCAATAAAATAAAAAGATGCATGAGAATTACATTAAGAATGAATTAAAATATGCTAAATTAAATATAAAAAGAAGTAATAAAAGCGAAGCATCACCCAACCCCTCCCCTTATCCCTACCCCACCCTTAAAGGTATCCGATACACCCATTGACATCTAATTCCCATTCACACCCATTACACCCCGGCTTACACCTATACCAAAAACACCCACCCACCCTACCCTATCTCACCCACCCCATCACACTCCCAAACCAACTCCTACGCACGACACACTCAATAACCACCCCCACCTCTACCCACCCCAGTCTCACCCTACCCCGAGACCCACCTACCCTACCCCCTCCCCCAAATACACACCCCACACCTATTCACATAGACCTAACACCCATCCCCACCCATACCCCCAAAAAAACCCCACCCAATCCCATCCTAACACCTACCCACCCCAACACCTACCTACCCTACCCTACCAACACCCTAAACACACACCCACACCCTAGTCACTCACACAATCGAACACCCACCCCTACCCCACCCACTCTACTTATACCAATAACCTATCCCCATCTTAACCACACTTGATACCTATCCACACCCACCACAACCATAACTACCCACACCTACACCAGACACCCATCCACAACTACTACACATTTGCCTACACCTATGCCAAAAACATGAAAGGTTTTCCGCAACCATGAACTAAATAACCTAAGTTCACATGCAACCTATGAGGATCTATGTTTTCTTCTAATTGAACATATAATATTTCCTAAAAGGCCAATAAAATTTCCAAGGAATAAAACCAGAAAACTAACCTTTAGATTTCTTGGAAGCAAAGCAACAAATATTTCTTGCCTCAAATGAAGTCACACCCAGGGAGCAGGAGGTATATGGATCGAAAATTCCAGAGAGAGAATAATAGAATTCGCACTGAATATGAGGTCCAGCGGTCCCTATTTATAGGCTACCAAATGACCCTTAGAGATAAACCTCGTTTGACTTTCAACAGAGATAAACCCAATCTCTAAGCCATTTTCCGGATTATTTACACGTGCGCCGTGGCTTTTACATTGGCACGCCGCGCATGTTAATTCAACTATTGAATTGGAACAACTTTAGCCCTGTCCTCCTGATTAATCTGATTAATGCCACAGAAATCAATCCAATTAATTTCTGATTAATTATTAATCAAATAATATTATTTCTAATTAATATATTATCCTAATAATATATTAATAAACAATATATTGATTTATTAATCATATAATAAATCAGCCTTTCTCTCTTCTTAACTTTCTACCAAACCTCCAGCTATAAGGGCAACCCAAATGGACTATGCTACTATTAATTAGGTAAATACTAATTATTAGTCATGGCTTAGACACCTAATCCAAAAGTCTCCCACTTGGATAAGTCTATGACTATAATTACCAATTTGACCTCTAATTAATCAGCATCTGTAGCTTCCTAGAAACCGCTGCCGAATTCTGACCTAGTCAGTTCTGTCCATAGATAAGTGATCAGATGATCCTCCGTCCAACAAGATATTTCCAGACTCAAGACATGGATTAAAATCAATCCTGGTCTGATTCACTGTTTCTCGATTTCCGATTTGCATATGACTCTTAGACTACTAATTGACCAAGTCAATTTAGTCCCGGTTGGCCAACCCTTTTAGTCAACTTCAAATTCATCGAGAGGCCTACAGATATCTGTTCCCCGTTAGGGTCAAGGGACGAATAAGCTTCGACTCATATACTTATGTCTTTTACCGAACAAATCACTCACAACAACACGTTTTATGACACCGAGTTACCGATGCGTTTTCGTATTATCAATGAACAACCGCCTTATAAATCATAACTCATATGTCTTGGCTTAAAAATCAAAAGATATTATCGTCTCAACATTGCTCGTGATGTAATCCATGAGCAATCTATTGAGCGTGGGTTTATCCAATACTCAAATCCCCATTTCTAAGTACTCATGAACGTTGCAGCAATCTTATTGCAATGTCTAACTCCTTAGACAATCTACAAACCAATTCATGACAGTCTTTCTTCATACTTACTCCCTAAGAGTATGAGCGACTGTGGATATTTGAATAATCCAATTATTCAGGAAATAAACATGCAAAATGAAACACAACGATAAAGTATTGACAAAAGTAGTAAACCATTACTCATTAATAAATCTCCATTATTAAATCATAAAATTCAAATACAATTACATTGTTACAAGTTTCAAAAAACTATCTAATTACAAAAACTTATATCATCTCTTAATCCAATGCTCCTAGCATGCTGATTATGCTTAATCCTACTCAGAGCCTTTGTCAAGGGATCTGCAGGATTATTTTCTGATGATACCCTCTTTACAAGGAGGTGACCTTCTTCTACCCTATGTCTGATGTAGTGGTACTTTCTGTCGATATGCCTGGATTTTCCATGGTCTCGCGGTTCCTTTGTCAAGGTAACCGCTCCTTCGTTATCCCAGAACGGTTCCATGGGCTCCTGAATGCTCGGGACTACTCCAAGGTCACCGATAAAGTTCTTCAGCCAAGCCGCTTCCTTTGACGCTTCACTTGCTGCTATGTGATCTGATTCGCATGTAGAATCAGCCACCGTCTCTTACTTGGAACTCTTCCAAGTTACTGCTCCCCCATTCAAAAGGAATACCCAGCCCGACTGAGACCGACCATTGTCTCTATCCGTCTGAAAGCTGGCATCCGTATATCCTTCAACTCTCAAAGTATCACTGCCACCAAGGACTAACACCATGTTCTTTGTCCTTCGCAGATACTTGAGTATATTTTTCACAGCTATCCAATGCGCCCTTCTAGGGTTTCCCTGGTACCGACTGACCATGCTCAAAGCAAAGGCCACGTCAGGGCGAGTACACGTCACAGCGTACATGATCGACCCCATAGCCGAAGCGTAAGGTACCCGACTCATGTCAGCTATCTCCTCGTCTGTACTCGGACTTTGAGTCTTACTCAACTTTGCATTACTCTGGATAGGTAGCTCTCCCTTTTTGGAATTTTCCATACTAAACCTTTTTAGTACATTTTCCAAGTATGTACCCTGACTAAGTCCAATTAGTCTCTTCTTCCTATCTCTCAATATTCTTATCCCGAGAATATAGGCAGCCTCTCCTAGGTCCTTCATGGCGAAACACTTCCCAAGCCAAGACTTGACATCTTGCAAGGTTGGAATGTCGTTTCCCGTGAGCAGTATGTCATCAACATACAGCACCAGAAAAGTGACTATACTCCCACTAGCCTTGACATATACGCAGGACTCATCCTCGCTCCTAGAGAAGCCAAATTCTTTGACTTTCTCATGGAAACAAAGATTCTAGCTGCGTGAAGCTTGTTTCAATCCGTAGATCGATCTCTCAAGCTTACACACCTTATTAGGATAGTTTGCATTGACAAAACCCTCTGGCTGATTCATATAAACATCCTCAGTCAACTTCCCATTCAGGAAAGCGGTTTTGACATCCATCTGCCAAATTTCATAGTCATGAAACGCAGTTATGACCAGCATTATCCTAATAGTCTTTATCTTGGCTACTGGTGAGAAGGTCTCGTCATAGTCAACTCCCGGGGTTTGAGTAAAGCCCTTCACAACTAGTCTTGCCTTGAAAGTGTGTACCTTCCCTTCCATGTCGGTCTTGTTCTTGAAGATCCACTTGCACCCGACTGTCTTTCGACTTGGTACGTTGTCAACCAAGTTCCAAACTTGATTGTCATACATGGACTTGATTTCGCTATCCGTTGCCTCTTTCCACTTGGCAGACTCAGGGCCCGCCACTGCTTCCTGGTAGTTAGATGGCTCATCCAAATTTATCAGTGTCCTATCACTGACAAACGTGTCCCCATCCGTAGTTATATCGAAGCCATAAAACTCGGGTGTCATGCTAACTCTACCGGAGCGCCTAAGAGGTAAGGATACATCAGTCGGACCAACAGGAACTTCTTTCTCATGTTGGTTGCTAGTTTCTCCTAAGGTCGCGTCATCTGATGACTCTTGAATTTTTTTCAAGATCAATGGTGCACCCACAGTCCTCTTTGAATATGAGCTCTCTCTCTCGAAAGACCGCTCGTCTAGCTACAAAGACCACGTCCTCGCTCGGTCTATAGAATAGATATCCAAAGGACTGTTTGGGGTAACCAATGAAGAAATACCTTTCGCTTCTTTCTGCGAGTTTGTCTTGAGTCTCTCGTCTAACGAAAGCCTCACAACCCCAGACCTTGATATGTGCCAATGAGGGAACTTTCCCCGTCCACATTTCATGAGGTGTTTTTGCAACCTTCTTAGTCGGGACAAGATTGAGGATATAGGCGGCAGTCTCTAAGGCATACCCCCAGAAGTGTATGGGAAGTGAAGCTCGACTCATCATGGAACAAACCATGTCTAACAGGGTTCTATTACGCCTCTCGGCAACACCGTTCAACTATGGTGTTCTGGGAGGTGTTAACTGCGAAACTATTCCGCATTCCTTTAGATAGTCTAGGAACTCGGTACTAAGATACTCTCAGCCTCTGTCGGACCTGAGCATCTTTACCTTCCTGCCTAGTTGATTCTCTACTTCGTTCTTAGACTCTTTGAACTTTTCAAAGGTTTCTGACTTGTGCTTGATTAAATAGATATAACCGTATCTACTAAAATCGTCAGTAAAGGTCACGTAGAACCGTGTGCCATCCTTTGTGGTTGATCTGAATGGACCACACACATCCATGTGAATGATGTCCAGCAGATCCTCACCTCTTTCAAAAGACCCTTTGAAAGGTGATTTAGTCATCTTGCCCAACAGACAAGATTCACATACATCATCCGACTTGAGGTCGAATGATTCCAACACCCCATCCTTTTGGAGTTGGACGATGCGTTTCTTGCTGATGTGCCTAAGGTGACTATGCTACAGGCATGCCTTTTCTACATCACTAGTATAATCAATATAATTTACACTATGTCCTAAATTGTCAACACATTCAACAGTTTCATATACACCATCACAAGGATAAGCAGTAAAAATCAAAATACCATTTTTGAAAACAGAAATCGAACCAATTTTATTATCAAATGAAAATTGAAATCCTTGTCTGAATAATGCGTGAAATGAAATAATGTTTCTTGCCATTTTTGGCGAATAGCAACAATTAAACAACTCTAAGCTAACATCACTACTAAGCACTAAACTATATACACCGATCTTGGTAATAGGGGACGATCTCCTATTGCCCATGATCAGGTTCAATCTACCGTGCTCCACCTTCCTTCTTTCTTTTAGGCCCTGCAAATCAGAACAAATGTGAAAACCACATCCTGTATCAAGGACCCAAGAACTAGAAGATGGTAAGTTTTTAGAGATAGTGTATATACCTGCTGTCGATGGCTTTACTTTCCCATCCTTGACGTCCTGCAAGTATTTGGGGCAGCTTCTCTTCTAATGGCCCTTCTCTTTGCAATAGAAATAGTCGGCTTCATTGGGGTTGGCCACACAAGGAATGTGGGAAGACTTGGTTCTCGAGCCATTACTAGATGACCCGACCTGAAGGTTCTCCCTTCAATTTTGTTTAGGAGGGCCCTTCCGTTTCTTTCCTTTGCCACTTCCAATGGCTAAGACGGGATGATTAACCGAGGGTATACTTTTACCCTTCATCCTATCTTCAGCAGTCTTAAGCATGCAATGCAGTTCAGCCAAGGTGGCTTGAGAATTGTTCAAATGATACGCCAGCGTGAACTGGTCATATGAACTCGGTAAGGAATTTAGCACTATGTCTACAGCTAAATCCTCATGGACTGGCATCTCAAGCTTCCTAATCCTTTCCACGTATCCTTGCATCCTTTGCACGTGGCAGCAGATGGACTCTCCATCCCTAGGCTTGCCGTTGGTGAAGGCTTTTACCACCTCTCGCCTCTCGATGCGCTCCTGCTTACGAAACTTTTCCGCAAGATCTTTGTGCATCTCGCAGGGCCAGTACTCTTCATATATTCTTTGCAATTTATGGTTCATAGTAGCAATCATGATGCAAGCCACTTTGGTTGCATCATCACAGTGTTTTTGGTACGAGGTAATTTCCTCAGGAGTAGCGGTATCGGGGTCAATGTCAACAAGCTCGGTTTCTAGAACATACTCTTTATGTTCAAACCTAAGAGCCATCTTGATGTTACGGATCCGGTCATTGTAGTTAGTGCCGTCCAACGTCACTTTGGAGCACAATGACAATATAGCCTGGAGTTAGAGTGGGGAGCGGATTGATCAGCAGAAGACATCTATAAAAGAAGCTAAGTTTAATTAGATACTTGTCGGTCCTTATAATAACCCAATATAAAATAAGGCTAGGATCCAACTATAACAATTTACAACATAGAAGAGGGATGCCGTAATCTATTTGCAAATTTTATAAAGGTAGGCGAATGACGATTCAGCCAATTCCACCGCGGAAAATAATCTTATTATAATGGAATTCCTAGTTTCTTTTGAGATTTATTGAACTGTTAAATAGCATGTTTAATCTCGGATATGCCCCACCGTTTGTGACTGGGATGCCGAGGATCACAAACCGGGTATGAACAACCATGCAAATTAGCTTGGTACTCTCTGGGTCCATTATCATCTCAAATTGATGTGCCGGTAAACCACACACGCTCCATCAACAATGATAACACCCGAGAAACCCATTGCCACTCTTTATGAACCCCCATTGGTGTGCGGGTAAACCACACACGCTCTACCAACGTTTCATAAAGTGCAATGTGCAATTTCATGGATTAGCATCAAATTCACATTTTTCTTAAAGTAACTAGATTGGGATTTTGTTAAGGTGTTCTAGTACTTTGATCATTATACTTTTAATGATTTTGCGGTCCTATCAAATCCGTTCGGCTAACGACCCTCCACTGATCAGGTGAGCGGTGGGTGAGAGTGTTCACCCATTAGACAGCCATTTTATAGGCAGTCTCTTTACACCCACTTTATAGATCAGCTTCGTGAATGAGGCCTACTATTGATTTGACTAACCAATTTATCTTATATATATATAGTATTAACTTTTAATAACATATATAAGATATATTTTAAAACCCTTTAAAATATTCAAGGTTTATCTTTTAATTTTACCAAATTTAACTATTAAATTTAAAATTAAATTAAACCTTTAATAAATCAATTGAATCATCTTTTAATTAACAATTAACTAAATTAATTAAATCTTGATATTTTAAACCTTTTAAAATATTTTAGGATTTATCCTTTAATTTTTCGATAATTAAATTAAATCCTTTGAATTATCTTTTAATTAACAATTAATTAAATTAATTCAAATGTAGATAAGTTTTACCAAATTAATCAAATTAATTTTAAACCATTTGAATTCAAACAATGGGTTTAAGGTTATCCATTTAATTAACCAATAAAGTTACCAAAAAGAGAAAACCTCCAAAAACCCTAAAAGACAAAATCGAAAAATACTAAGGGGGGATTAGGGTTTCCAAAACCCTAATCCAAGAAATTGATCCAAAATATAATTAGGGTTTATAAGCTTTAAACCCTAAAATTTAGGAAAACAATTATAACCATTCAACAAGAAAACAACCAAATGCTCTGATACCACTGAAATGAATAAAACCACAAAACTAACCTTTAGATTTCTTGGAAGCAAAGCAACAAATATTTCTTGCCTCAAATGAAGTCACACCCAGGGAGCAGGAGGTATATGGATCGAAAATTCCAAAGAGAGAATAATAGAATTCGCGCTGAATATGAGGTCCAGCGGTCCCTATTTATAGGTTACCAAATGACCCTTAGAGATAAACATCGTTTGACTTTCAACAGAGATAAACCCAATCTCTACGCCATTTTCCGGATTATTTACACGCGCACCGTGGCTTTTACATTGGTGCGCCGCGCATGTTAATTCAACTATTGAATTGGAACAACTTTAGCCCCTGTCCTCCTGATTAATCTAATTAATGCCACAGAAATCAATCCAATTAATTCATGATTAATTATTAATCAAATAATATTATTTCTAATTAATATATTATCCCCATAATATATTAATAAACAATATCTTGATTTATTAATCAAATAATAAATCAGCCTTTCTCTCTTCTTAACTTTCTATCAAACCTCCAGCTATGATGACAACCCAAATGGACTATGCTACTATTAATTAGGTAAATACTAATAATTAGTCATGGCTTAGACACCTAATCCAACAAAACACCCACCCATAACACCCCACACACCATACACCCGACACCTATCCCGCCTTTACCCACCCTTAAACATACACTCCTAGGCCAGCCACTTATACCACCGAACGCCCACCCCTACCTACCCTAACCCACACCTTATACCTATCCACAACCATCCACAACCACACCGATCACCTATCCACCACTTATCCCTATCATTACCCTTACCATTACTAGATTAAACATATACAAATGATGTTTTAGTATATAAGATGGGTGGGTGTGGGTGTAAGATTTTGGGGTGGGTGTGAAGGGTGGATGGGTGTGTGGGGTTGGTGATGGGTAAGCTTGGGGGTGAGCATAAATGGGTATTTTGTGAGTATGGATGGGTGTCTGGTGGGGTACGGGTGAGTAGTGGGGTGGGGGTATGGGTATGGGTGCGGGGTAGTATGGGTGTGGATGGAGGTGAGGGTAGGGTGGATTGGGGTAGACATGGGTGTATGGGGGAAATATTTAAAATGACAAAAAATGGAAAATAAAAAGTGATAGAAAATACAAAACCAAACACGATTTCTAATTTTCTAAAATGGAAAATGAAAACTACATCAGTTTCAACCATACACGTTTTCTACAATTTTCATTGAAACTAGAAATGAAAACTCTACTCTATTTTCTGAAATTGTTTTCTATAAAATTGAAAATAGTTTTCCACAACCGAACATTTCCTAATTATTTTGTATTGTTTGGTCATTGGCAATAGCTTTGCACGAAGGTAAACCATTAACGTTGTCCATTTAAAACTTAATGGTCTTGATGACGTATTTATTATACCAAATTAAGAGATAAAAGTAATTTTAAATAAGTGGCACATAACATACCCGTCTACGTCAAGGAACATAACGTCTTTTAAGCCTTTAACAAGAGTATGGACTTTTGTGGACTTCTTTATAGGTAAAAGGGACAAAATGTGTAGGTTTGATATATTTGCTGCTACACTTTCGTGGTATACTCTAGAAGAAAATTTTAAAACGACATAGCGGCATAAATCTATTACACTGGTCATGTTTGATTTTGGTACACAATTTTTGTTCAAATTTTGTACAAAAGTGCAAGGATTGAAACTACAAGGTTGAAACATGGTGAGTTTGAAAATTTAACCGAATCAAATATTACACAAAAGGAAGGAGAGAGAGAGAGAGAGAGAGAGAGAGAGAGAGAGAGAGAGAGAGAGAGAGAGAGAGAGAGAGAGAGAGAGAGAGAGTTATGATTAAATAAGAATGGTAATTATTGTATGATTGTAAGACCGTTTTTGGACCATTGGATTGGAAAAAGAAGTGGCTATGATGATGGTGATATTTTCGTAAGTAAGTTGAAAGTACATAAAATAAACTGAAAATACGGGGGAAAATGGTATAAATGTCATTAAATAGAACCTATAAATTAGGAAAATAGTATGTTTTAAATAACAATACCCACGATCACGAGAATACGATCCTATTCTCAGTTATCAATCACATACACATATACTCGGTTCAAATTGATTAGAGCGACAGAGAAATAGAGCGTTCAGTAATTTGGGTTTTCTGCGTTACAGATGAAATCTATGAGAATTCGTGAAATACAGTTTGATATGAAGTATTTTTGTAGAATGGTATGTTTGTAACAGAGTTGTATAAGAGCAATTCTTGTAGAATATGTGTATTATGTCAAGGAAACAGAAACACCTCTATTCCATTCTTAAAGAATATGTGTATTCAACAATGAAATAACCATACCTGTATTCCATTCTTAAAGAATACATACATTATAACAATGAAAAAGAACTACTCTTTATGAAACACGTACCTAACATTCTCTAAGAATACAAACAAATGTTCAAACAAACAACAATTCTCTAAGAATGCCTAGATATTTTTTTATAAGAATACGCAAAACCATCATCCACCCATAAGAGTTCTACTGATGCTTTTTGAAGAACCTATAATTAGTAAATTACTTCAAAATACCATTAAGGTCCGCCTTCGGCAATACTGTCGGAGATTGGTTTTGTGTGTGTGCGTGTTTGACATCGCGTTCCAGCACCAACAATGGGAGAGAAGAGCCATCAAGTGAGAGAGATACGTGATAGAGAAACAGACGACCAGAAACGGACTGACAGCAGCGAAAGTATTGCTGTCGGCGATCGGTCAAGGCCACCGGAGGCGTCAAAGACTCTGACCGTCGGCGGTGGTGCTACCGGCTGAGGAAGAGGAAGATTCGGAGGTCCGAGAGGCAGAGGCGGAGTTTAGTATCCGATGAACCACAATGACGTGTTAATAGTGATTTCTAGGTGTCATTCATTAATTGTAGCCTTTTAATTTGGATAATTCAATTAATTAATTAATATAAATTATATTTATATTATTTAAATGACTAACTTACCCCTAGATGTTGATTGGTTCAAAATTGGTCCTACAATCACACAATACTTATTATTTATATTTGAACCTAT
Source organism: Cichorium intybus (assembly GCA_023525715.1). Classification (NCBI taxonomy): domain Eukaryota; kingdom Viridiplantae; phylum Streptophyta; class Magnoliopsida; order Asterales; family Asteraceae; genus Cichorium; species Cichorium intybus. The sequence goes on along the minus strand of JAKNSD010000047.1, from coordinate 557,812 downwards.
ATATATATATATATATATATATATATATATATATATATATATATATATATATATATATATATATATATATATATATATATATATTTATATATATATATATATATATATATATATATATATATATATATATGTGTGTGTGTGTGTGTGTGTGTATGTGTATATATATACGTATATATATATATATATATATATATATATATATATATATATATATATATATATATATATATATATATATATATATATATATATATATATAGTATTTTCACCCGATAATGCTTTAAAAAGGTAACGAAATTTTCAAATTCTACAAAAAATATTATTCATCTTTATTAAACCCAAAAATAAAATCTAACTATTAACTTTGTACGAAAAACACCATCGAAGTATACATTTTTTTTTAAAATATCATTTATGTAACACCCCTTTCTCAAATCATATTTAAATACAGTTTACATTTTTAAAAATATTCTACAACTCGTGACTATGAAGTAGTCACTTAATTTTCTTTTTTAAAAAAACTTTACTCTGAAGGGGTCATTACAGACTCAATACAGAAACCATAATTTAAACTTATCTGTAATTTACACTGCCCCAGCTTCAAGTCACAATAAGTAACCTAGCTCCTGCTCCTCTCACCTAAGTACATAGCATTTAAAACAAGTAGTACGTGAGACATAAAGTCTCGTGAGTAATATGGGTTTTAGACCCAAAACTTTTCTGCTCAAAACTTGAATTATAAACAAGTATAATACTAGAACTCATTTTCATAATAAATCTCAAATCTCTTTTCTTTTCTATCTTCAAAATTTACTTTCTTTTATCAAGACTGAATTCTTTCTCAAAACTGATTTCTTTCTTTAAGAACTGCTTTCTTTTATCAAAACTGTATTCTTTCTCAAAACTGATTTCTTTCTTATTTACTTGTGACCAACTGAAACTCATGAATTAGTTTATTTGAATTCATTCTACTAGCTCCCCTTGCGGGATAGAACAGATCCGCCCGCTAGGTTATGCTCATTCTGTCTCCCCTTTGTTACTTGGAACAGATCCAAGCACTAGGGTATGCTAGGCTAGACAACTACTTCGCGACGGAAGGTACCATCCCAGTAGTGTCTTCTGATCTCCCGATTATGTGGGTGATCCTAGTCCGGACAACTGGCTCATGTTACTTTCTTTGCTTTACTTCTTATCTCATTACTTTCTTTACTTTGCTTCTTGAATTGGTCAAAATAGGACACAATTTATACTAAACTCAAACTCATAAACTCTTTTAACTTATAATCAAAAGTACTTTCAAACTAGCTTCAACATCTTTATCTTACTTGTGAAGCTTCTTTCAAAATAACTTTATAAACTAAACTTCTTTAAAATCTGTTTAAAACACTTAGCTCATATATATATAGAGCTACTTTCAAAACTGTTTCCAAACTTTAACATTTTAAGTAAACTGAAAATCTTATTTTCTGAATATCATAAGTTTGCTATGTACTATAGAAATCCTCATATACTCACCTTGGTTTAGGTATAAACCACTATGCCTCTTATACGCCTTCTCCCTTTCCGTGCTCCCTAGTATTTGAAGCATTTCCTACACATATATCACATATATAAATATATGCTACAACTGACTCTATAGTTCTAAGGTCTCATATGACACAACTTTAAGTCATAACAAGTATATGACTACTAACAATCATCTTTCTATGAATTATATACTCTTCAATGTACCCGTATTCTGCTACAGTACCCCCGAGGGGTCGTATTCTGAATTTAAATATTTTCCATATGGTTTCATACCATTTTAGGCCTATGGTATGAATTACAGGTCAAACGGACATGTCTAGCTACGAGTCAAAATCTCAAAATTGGACAGATTGGTGCCCAGCAAAGAGCACGACTCGTGCTCTTTTTGCACTAAGGGTTGCACGACTCGTGCATATAGTATATGGCTTATTTCAAGAAGCACGACTCGTGCTCTGGCTAGTACAAAAGGGGCACGACTCGTGCCTTGTCTGCAGACTTGGTTTTCAGTCTGATTTTTGAGCTGCAGACCTCTATTTTCTCCTATTAAGTGCTTAATACTTAACTTAATCATTTTACTATCATTCCATGACTAAAAGCCTTGCTTTACATCAGGTTTTAACCCATGGAATCACTGATTCCAATTTCAATTCCTTGAAAACCCGTTTTTTGATATTTTCACCAAAAATGCAAATTTCTGAAATTAATCACTTAGGAGTGTCTTAATACATCCTAAGTGATCCTTTGAACTTAACAAAAGCATAAGAATTGGTCTTGATCATACAAACCCATGAATTAGGGTTCTTGAGCAATATTCTCATCTTTTTTCTTAAATTTCAACAACACTTCATAGTTGAAGTGTGTTTACTTGAGGTTTTATTGTAATTAGATGGGAGTGAATTTCTGGAAACTTCACATGAACTTCAAAAACAGATTTTCCAGATTTCAACTCAAGAAGATGATGAATAGTATGGTTTCTTACCTTAATTGCTTGGAAACTTCAATTCCAACCTCTACTTCTTGCAAAAACTTCTTGAGCTCTTTCTCCTCTCTTGTTCTCTCTCGCTCTCTCTCGATTCTTCCACTGATTTCTGGAGAATGAGAGCTAGATATTTGTTATATATATATATATATATATATATATATATATATATATATATATATATATATATATATATATATATATATATATATATATATATATATATATATATATATATATATATATATATAATTTTATAAAATAGTTACACTTTAACCCTAGCCTTCCACTTTCTTTACAAAAATGGTCCTAAGACCCAAAATTTTACAAACTAAACTCCATTAACTTCTAATTTAACATTTTCTTAACATTTTGGTCATTTTCATGTCAAATGACCAATTTGCCCTTTTTCGGCCAAGTTTTACCATTCACGCGATTAAATTTCAAATTTCACATAAACTCTTATTTCTTATCATATTATTCCACAAATTACATATTATTTTACAATATGGTCTTGCAATATGCCAAAAGACCTTTTTACCCTTTTGCAACTTTTGCGGGTTCTTACAGTCACCCCTCCTTAAACGGATTCCGTCCTCGGAATCTTTTCGTAATCTGCGAAATCTGGATATCTTCTTTTCATCTCTTCTAGCGTCTCCCAAGTTAGGTTTGACCCTAATGGGTGCTTCCTCTAGCACTAAGTCAATCTTCTTATTCCTTAGCTTCTTAGTCTGAATTTCTAGAATCGTTCCAAGTTCTTTAACCTGTCTGCTTGGAGTCTCTACTCCCAAGTCTGTATACGGTATCACTAAATCTTCTTTTTCAAAGTATTTCTTCAAGTAGCATAGATGAAAGGTATCATGTATTCCACTGGGTTCTGGTGATAACTTCAGTTTGAGTTCTTGCAATCTAACTCTTTCCAGAATTCTGAAAGGTCCAATGTATCTTGGACTCAGCTTCCTTTCTCGTAAAATCTGACTACGCCCTTTCATGGCGATTATCACTAAATCACTTTCTTGTAACTCATACAGTCTTTTCTTTAGATCTGTGTAACTCTTCTATTGGTTTCACGCTACAGTCATGTTGGCTTAAATCACACCAATCTTCACATTATTCACTCTACTAATCTCTGGTCTTGTACGCTTAGTCTCACTTGCCTTTATCCAGCACAAAGGAGTTCTATACTTTCTACCAGACAATGCCTCAAAGGTGGCATTTAATGCTAGAATAGTAGTTGTTGTCGTAAGCAGGCTATACTAAAGGCAGGTGTTCATCCCAACTACCTCCCAAAATCATCACACTTAATCGTAACACATCTTCTACTGTCTGAATCATTCGCTCATTCTGACCATCCGTTTATGGATGATACACTGTACTTAGCTGAATTCTCGTCCTCATCTTCTCTTGTAAAGCACTCCAGAAATTAGAGGTAAATCTAGGGTCTCTGTTTGACACGATTGACAACAGTGCACCATATCTTCTCAACACTTCATCTATGTATAACTGGGCTAACTGTTCCAATGGAGTAGTTTCTTTTATGGCTAGAAACAGTACACTCTTGGTCAACCGATCTACTATGACTCATATGCTATCATACCCCCTTCTTGTTCTCGGCAGCCCCACAATGAAATCCACGGTTACATCTTCCCACTTCCCGGCTGGAATGTGCAATGACTGAGCATCTCCATGCGGGACTCGATGTTCCGCCTTGACTTGTGCACAATTGGCACACTTGAGGATGTATTTAGCTATATTCTTTTGCATTCCAGGCCACTTATACTGTCTCTTTAGATCTTGATAAGTCTTGGTACTCCCTTGATATATGGAATACTTTAATTTGTGCTGCGACTCTTCTAAGATCAACTTTCTTAAATCTCCTGCTTTCGGCATCCAAATGCGGGTTCTAAAAGTCTTCAACCCTTGACTATTTATTTCAATCTGCATGTCTTTTCCTAGTTTTCCATCTGTCAAATCTCCGCTCGCTTCAACTCTTTGTTGGTGGTTTTGATCTGTTCTACATGATTGGATACTAACTCTATACTCATCGATCTTGCATTGATTCCTTTCTCTAGAACTTTTCTACTCAATGCATCTACTGTTACACTTGCTTGCCTGAATGGTAAACAATCTTGCAAACTTAATCACTGATCAACTCTAACTATCTTTTCTGTCTCGTGTTCAACTCTATTTGAGTGAACACATACTGCAAACACTTGTGATCAGTGAATAACTTGCGCTTTGTTCCATACAGGTAATGCCTCCAAAGTTTCAAGGCAAATACAATCAATATAAACTCTATATCATAGGTAATATACTTTGTTTCTAGGGCTTTCGACAATCTGGGAACATATGCTATATTCTTACTCCTCTGCATCTACACACAGCTAAGCCCTCTATGTGAGGCATTGCTGTATACTTCAAAATCTTCTGTCCCATCTGGTAATATAAGGACAGACGCATTACTCGACCTCTCTTTTAGTGTAATAAAAGCTTTTAATTATTCTTCTTACTTGAGTAAATTTCATACTTTAAATTTACTTTCTCTCTCTTATTTTAGAAGCTCTATCACTTCATACTTTATAATAGAAAATTGACTTTCCAACAGTCAATCTACATTTCTATTTATTTCTTTCTTGTCGTTGGACTTAAAGCTCATATTATCTTTATACAATTCTTTTAGAAGTTTTACAACTTCTTATGTCTATATATACTAGAAGAATTGACTCTTCAAGAGTTAATTGTTGTTCTTACTGCTTTTATCTTATCTTTCATCTTTAATTCTCAAATAATTTTCTATCTTTTGACATATTAACGATCTAGATACCTCTTTCATTTTTCTTTATAATTTAGGAGATTTCAATCGCTTTTGCTCATTATACTTTCTAATATAATCTTATCATTTTTATTTCTCAGCTTTCTTACAGTACTCTTATGAGTACACTTCTTATCTTCTTAGGTACCCCATATACCATTCTCATCTTATTACTTATGTTTTAGTATTTTCCAAGGTTGTAGAAGTCGCCAGGCGGTAGGTGGGCGGTCGACTGGGGCCTAGGACTAGTCGGTCTAGGCGAGGAATAGTCGGCGCCTAGGCGGGGAGTATTAATTGTAATAAATTTTATTTTTATAAATAATATATAATTTATATATATATATATATATATATATATATATATATATATATATATATATATATATATATATATATATATATTACTAGTAAGATTTAGGGTGCCAATGAAAGTACAATGCTATAATAAAAATCTCAATGAAAATACAATGCTGTTTCTTGCACTTGTTTGCATCATATTTGCCACATATTTGGATCAGACAAGTAAAACTCCAACAAAACTCAACCAAAACTCAAGCAAATCAAAATCAAGAACTCAATAATCAAAATCAAAACTCAAGCAAATCAAAATCAAAATCAAAACTCAATCAAACCTCAAGCAAAGCAAAATCAGACAAGCAAAACTTAAGCAAATCAAAATCAGGAACTCCAACAAAATACAAACAAAACTCAAGCAAATCAAAATCAGGAACTCAATAATCCGAACTCAATAATCCGACAGATGCTCTCAATTAAACCTGCATACAAAACGAAATCAAAACAGAAATCGATACATTAAACAAATTTGGAGAAATCGAACCTGATGAAGGCGGAGAAATCAAAACGAAATCAAAATCAAACCTGCAACTCGAAATCAAAACTGAACTCGATGTTAAACTGCAACTCGAAATCAAAAAACCTAGAACTCAAAATCATTAAACCTGCAACTCGAAATCAAAAAACGAAATCAAACCAGAAATTGATACATTAAACCTGCAAAAAACGAAATCAAAATCAAACCTGCAACTCGAACTCGAACCTGCAACTCGAACCTGCAACTCGAAATCGAAATCAGAACTCGAAATCAAAAGCAAATCAGAACTCGAAATCATAATCAAAACTCATAATCAAAACTCGATACGAACCTGATGAAGCCGAAGGCGAAGGCATTGTCGATCCAGCCAGAGGCGGAGGCTGAATCGAAGAAAGGTACAATCCAGGCGGAGGCGGAGGCCGAATCGTGTCTCAATCGCGATGACCTGCAACATCAAAAACGAAATTGAGTTTTGATTTGAGGAATATTGGAAACTGGAGGCGGGATTAGGTCGATTAGGTCGAAAATTTGAGGGGTAAACTCGAAAAATTAGGGGCAATTTTGAAAATTTTCACAAGCGTATTTGACCGATTTTGACCGCATTTGACCGCCTTTGACCGCCTAGCCCGGTTTTGACCGATGTTGACCACGCCCGACTAATTAGTCCGCCTAGCACTAAACGTGTGCAATTTTGGTCCGCCTAGCGCCTAGGCGGCCGCCTAGGCCGACTTTTACAACACTGGTATTTTCTTGTAGTTCTTATTTCTCACACTGATGCTTAGTTTAGCACTCTACTTCTTGCTTTCTCTTTACTTGCTATGGCTAATGCCAAAATAACTTTTACTTCTCTTTTTATCTTGACTGCACTATAATTATATTCCAATAAAAATTGGCATTTCTGTCTTAACAATTTCTTGTTTTATCTCATTATATATATATATATATATATATATATATATATATATATATATATATATATATATATATATATATATATATATATATATATATATATATATATATATTAAGCATACACTGCTTTCATAATCATATAGATTACCTCCATTTTTCATAAACAATTAGTCTTTATATCTCATATATTTTACTTATAAACTTTCTAGGTTTGATACCCAGAGTTTCTTTTATTATACTTTTTACCATTTCTCCCTATGTGTCATAAGGCTATATACCCAACACATTGTATTGTTCTTTCATTTAGGATTAATTTCTTTACTCTCTTTACTTTTATGTATCTTAAAGCGATATACGCTATACATTTTTTTTATTACTAGCCATATACTGACTATTTTCTCAAATCTCTCGCTACTTTTACCCATCACTTTTTCTTAGAAGAAGTAACTTCTTGTCTTTTTAGTTTAGCTCTTTGTCTGACACTTATCTGGATATACACTTTTACTCTTTATCTCATATTATTTATGACTTTCAGTCATTGTTTTTACATTCTTTCGGTATACTTTTATCATTCTCAATTCTTCTTATTTCATATTTATATGGTCACTAAATCTGATTTCAAATGACCATTTCTTTAATAACTGTCTTTATATTCTTCTCATTGTCATCATTATCTGTCTTATTTTTAACTGTTCACCTAACATTTGATTAGGCATTCAATCTCTATTTCTCAATTCATTCTTTTGCATTTTAAAAATGCAACATACTCATAGTCTTTAACAAATTTTATTACTTTCTCATTCTGGTAACTTACTTTGTTATATTGTTCACCATAATACTTTTCAAACTTAGTTATTTGCTTCAACTATTAGATATCTTTATTTGTCATATTAATTTCAAGTTTGGAAGTCACAACTTCCCATTTCTTATATTTCCATTTCTGTCTTTGATTCCTCTTCTAATACTTGGTTAAGTATTTTGCTTTCATTTTATACTATCTTATTTACTCACAACTTTCATATACATACTTTCATTTCTTGGTTGTCCATGAACAACACATCATACTACTTCTTAATATTTATACTTCAATTGGGTTTGTCTATAATTAACCCAGCTCACTTCCTTTTTCTCTTTTTGCTTAAATGTTTCCATTCTTCTTTCTTATATGACTTTAATTCATATATCTATACTCACATTCTTTTCTAATCTTTCTTTCTTTGGTCACTGTTGTGACATTACTCTTATTTTTATCTCATAATCATAATTCATTCCCGTTATACAACTGAAATTTTCAGTTATACTCTTTATTTTATAGCTGTACTATATATTTCATTACTTTTATTAACATTTTCAATACATTTACACCTTCTGGCCATGTCTCTTTTACTGATTCATGTCATACTTTACGTTATTTCTCATATTATACGGTGGTTATCACAACCACAAATTTGCACCTTTCTTCGCCATTACATTTTATTCTTGTCATCTTATTTTCAGTGCTCTTTGCTCGTACCTTCTTATGTTTTATTACATACACTTTATACTGATTCATATAAGGTATGGGGTTTTCCGCACTACATACTTCGTATTTGTTACTTCATCTTTAACACTTTTCCTTTATACTTTAGTATTTTCATTCATACTTGATTTTCTTACATAAGTATATCGAACCTATATTCCTCAAACCCCTACACTTATCCCTTGTAGCTTTACATGATTCCTGTGTGGTTCCACCAACCTCAAATGTATATCCTGTGATTATCATAGTACGGGCCCATATTATTATAACCAACTATACACATTTGCTTCCAATTTACCACCAGGACTCATGTTCCACTACAATGAATTTAATCTTATCTCTACTTACTTTCTACATCATACCTAAGTAGGTACCCGACCTAACTCTCACATAGTTTAAGTCTAGGTTCAAGTACTGACACCTAGTTCGCTTAAACTATGGCTCTGATACCAAAACTGTAACACCCCTTTCTCAAACCATATTTAAATACAGTTTACATTTTTAAAAATATTCTACAACTCGTGACTATGAAGTACTCACTTAAAAAAAAATTTAAAACTTTACTCTGAAGGGGTCATTACAGACTCAATACAGAAACCATAATTTAAACGTATCTATAATTTACAGTGTCCCAGCTTCAAGTCATAATAAGTAACCTAGCTCCTGCTCCTCTCACCTAAGTACATAGCATTTAAACAAGTAGTACGTGAGACATAAAGTCTCGTGAGTAATATGGGTTTTAGACCCAAAACTTTTCTGCTCAAAACTTGAATTATAAACAAGTATACTACTAGAACTCATTTTCATAATAAATCTCAAATCTCTTTTCTTTTCTATCTTCAAAAATTACTTTCTTTTATCAAGACTGAATTCTTTCTCAAAACTGATTTCTTTCTTTAAGAACTGCTTTCTTTTATCAAAACTGTATTCTTTCTCAAAACTGATTTCTTTCTTATTTACTTGTGACCAACTGAAACTCATGAATTAGTTTATTTTAATTCATTCTACTAGCTCCCCTTGCGGGATAGAACAGATCCGCCTGCTAGGTTATGCTCATTCTGTCTCCCCTTTGTTACTTGGAACAGATTCAAGCACTAGGGTATGCTAGGCTAGACAACTACTTCGCGACGGGAGGTACCATCCCAGTAGTGTCTTCTGATCTCCTGATTATGTGGGTGATCCTAGTCCGGACAACTGGCTCATGTTACTTTCTTTGCTTTACTTCTTATCTCATTACTTTCTTTACTTTGCTTCTTGAATTGGTCAAAATGGGACACAATTTATACTAAACTCAAACTCATAAACTCTTTTAACTTATAATCAAAAGTACTTTCAAACTAGCTTCAACATCTTTATCTTACTTGTGAAGCTTCTTTCAAAATAACTTTATAAACTAAACTTCTTTAAAATCTGTTTAAAACACTTAGCTCATATATATATAGAGCTACTTTCAAAACTGTTTCCAAACTTTAACATTTTAAGTAAACTGAAAATCTTATTTTCTGAATATCATAAGTTTGCTATGTACTATAGAAATCCTCATATACTCACCTTGGTTTAGGTATAAACCACTATGCCTCTTATACGCCTTCTCCCTTTCCGTGCTCCCTAGTATTTGAAGCATTTCCTACACATATATCACATATATAAATATATGCTACAACTGACTCTATAGTTCTAAGGTCTCATATGACACAACTTTAAGTCATAACAAGTATATGACTACTAACAATCATCTTTCTATGAATTATATACTCTTCAACGTACCCGTATTCTGCTACAGTACCCCTAAGGGGTCGTATTCTGAATTTAAATATTTTCCATATGGTTTCATACCATTTTAGGCCTATGGTATGAATTACAGGTCAAACGGACATGTCTAGCTACGAGTCAAAATCTCAAAATTGGACAGATTGGTGCCCTGCAAAGAGTACGACTCGTGCTCTTTTTGCACTAAGGGTTGCACGACTCGTGCATATAGTATATGGCATATTTCAAGAAGCACGACTCGTGCTCTGGCTAGTACAAAAGGGGCACGACTCGTGCCTTGTCTGCAGACTTGGTTTTCAGTCCGATTTTTGAGCTGCAGACCTCTATTTTCTTCTATTAAGTGCTTAATACTTAACCTAATCATTTTACTATCATTCAATGACTAAAACCCTTGCTTTATATCAGGTTTTAACCCATGGAATCACTGATTCCAATTCCAATTCCTTGAAAACCCGTTTTTTGATATTTTCACCAAAAATGCAAATTTCTGAAATTAATCACTTAGGAGTGTCTTAATACATCCTAAGTGATCCTTTGAACTTAACAAAAGCATAAGAATTGGTCTTGATCATACAAACCCATGAATTAGGGTTCTTGAGCAATATTCTCATCTTTTTTCTTAAATTTCAACAACACTTCATAGTTGAAGTGTGTTTACTTGAGGTTTTATTGTAATTAGATGGGAGTGAATTTCTGGAAACTTCACATGAACTTCAAAAACAGATTTTCCAGATTTCAACTCGAGAAGATGATGAATAGTATGGTTTCTTACCTTAATTGCTTGGAAACTTCAATTCCAACCTCTACTTCTTGCAAAAACTTCTTGAGCTCTTTCTCCTCTCTTGTTCTCTCTCGCTCTCTCTCGATTCTTCCATTGATTTCTGGAGAATGAGAGCTAGGTATTTGTTTTATATATATATATATATATATATATATATATATATATATATATATATATATATATATATATATATATATATATATATATATATATATATATATATATATATATATATATATATATATATATAGATATATATATATTTAATTTTATAAAATATTTACACTTTAACCCCTAGCCTTCCACTTTCTTTACAAAAATGGTCTTAAGACCCAAAATTTTGCAAACTAAACTCCATTAACTTCTAATTTAACATTTTCTTAACATTTTGGTCATTTTCATGTCAAATGACCAATTTGCCCTTTTTCGGCCAAGTTTCACTATTCACGCGATTAAATTTCAAATTTCACATAAACTCTTATTTCTTATCATATTATTCCACAAATTACATATTATTTTACAATATGGTCTTGCAATATGCCAAAAGACCTTTTTACCCTTTTGCAACTTTTGCAGGTTCTTACAATTTATTTTTATTAAGTACAAAAAACACCATCTAGAGTAAATTATAGTATAGTCTACGTGGTTTACACTGGATTACAGTTTTGGTCATTGTTTTGAATATCTTATAGTATTGGTTCTTATGCTGGATAAAATATATTCGTTTTCCTCTGATGCATATAAAAAGATGAGTTTACCTGTTTCAATAATATTATTATTTTTTATCCTTTTTCTATATATTGTGCGTGTGTGTGTATGCACGCGCACACACACATAGAGAGAGAAAGAGAGAGTATGTGCCAGTTCAAAATAAAACCAAATTATGTGATGGCTATTGGTAAAAAAACCCCCTCATCATTAATTTATGATGTCTCATCAATTTGGGTTTCATTATATATATATATATATATATATATATATATATATATATATATATATATATATATATATATATATATATATATATATATATATATATACATACATATATATATTAATTATGATATTTTTAATTATTTTGTTTTTTTGTAATTTTATAACTAGTATTAATTGTTTTTATTTAATATAAATACATATTTTGGTATTTATAATTTAAATATTATTCTAAATTTTTGACGTTTAGTTCGAATACGTTTTCTAATGTGTTTTTTTAACGTTTTGTTCGTTGGTATCATTTAACGTTGTAATTTAGTATTTTTTTCCTAATTTTTGACATTTTGTTTGAATACATTGTTATATGTTTTGGTCTTTAATTTTGGTGGAAAGTTATTAAATAACGTTGATTAGACTTACGAGTTTGCATTTTCTAATTTTTGACGTTTTGTTTGGAAACATTTTTATATGGTTTGTTCGTTTATATGTTTTGTTCTATTCTAATTTTTGACGTTTTGTTTGAATATATTTTCTAATTTTTATAATTTTTGATGTATTAATTTTCTAATTTTTGACGTTTTATATCGGTGAAAGATAGAAATGATGAAAATTGTGGTTTCCACCGATATAAAATGTTAAAAATTAGAATATTAATACATCAAAAATTAGAAAAATTAGAAAATATATTGAAATAAAACGTCAAAAATTAGAAACGAACAAAACATATAAATGATATAAACGAACAAACCATATAAAAATGTTTCCAAACAAAACATCAAAAATTTATAAATGCAAACTCATAAGTCTAATCAACATTATTTAATAACTTTCCACCGATATAAACGAACAAAACATATAACAATGTATTCAAACAAAACGTCAAAATTAGAAAGAAAAAAAAACTAAATTACAACGTTAAATGATACCAACGAACAAAACGTTAAAAAAACACATTAGAAAACGTATTCGAACTAAACGTCAAAAGTTAGAATAAAATTTAAATTATAAATACTAAAATAAGTATTTATATTAAATAAAAACAATTATTAATAATTATAAAATTACAAAAAACAAAATAATTAAAAAATATCATAATTAATATATATATATATATATATATATATATATATATATATATATATATATATATATATATATATATATATATATATATATATATATATATATATATATAGATGTGTGTGTAAAGAAACCCCAAATTGATGTGACATCATAATCTAATGATGAGGAGGTTTTTTTAAGATGACCCTTTTGTGATATATCTAACCACAAAACTACATGAAAATAACTCATGTTCATTTCTGAACATGGGTCATTTTCATGTGGTTCCACACACACACACATACACACACACACAGACACACACATATATATAGTACTGAGAACATTGGATCTTTGTTAAGTTTATTTTTGGATATGATACAAGCTTGCTAATTACTATCCCTATACATGCCAAATTTTCAGCCACCAACCCTGAATACAGATGCACTTAAAAAGATGGATGAACTGAAATTGCTCCACTTAAATTATGTGTATCTTGATGGGTCATACGAGAAGGTTTCAGAATATTTGATATGGTTCTGTTGGATTGGCTTCCAAAGAGAAAGCATACCCTCCGACTTATCCATGGGAAATTTGGTGGCTATAGATATGAGCTATAGCAAATTGAAAGTATTTGAACTGCCAGTGGTAGGGAATTCGGTATCCTTTTTTTGTGGCGTGTCTATTTAGTTTCATGAGTTTTGTGGTCTCTATGCACACATTGATTGCTATATAAATCTTGTCACATTTCCAACAGGTTCTTCAATCACTGAAGATTCTAAATCTTGCACACTCATACAATCTATCTGAAATCCACAACATCTGGAGGATCCCTCACCTTGAGACATTGATTCTTTGGAACTGTCACAATTTGGTTCGTGTTTGTGGAACCATTGGAGACCTGACGCGTCTTGTACTGCTGAACATGACAGGGTGTGAAAACCTATGCAAGATGGAGCAAACACACCCGTCTGTAGGTGTAGAAGCTTCTACTTCTGCTGGAGTTGCTGAACAGCGGACCTTTTCCTTCCCACATTCATTACATCGGTTATTCCTCAAGGACTGCAATCTTGAGTGTAACGATTCTTTTCCTCTGAGTTTCAGTGTTCATAAATATTTGCAGTACTTAAATATAGGAAATAGTTTATTTGAGTTTCTGCCTTGCTATGATCATCTTAAAAATCTCCGGGTGCTTGACTTGAGTTTCTGTGCAAGACTTAAATGGCTTCTATGTCTTCCAAGTACACTTGCAGAATTGTACATATACTACTGTGTGTCACTGGAGAAAATAAGTTTCCAATCACATCGGTTCACTTTGCAAGAATTTGGCTATGAAGGATGTGTTAATTTGTCTGAAATTGAAGGCTTTATCAAATTGGTGCCTGTAGCAAAACTTGAAGAAAATGATTTGGGACACATGAGGTGGCTAAAAGAATATCAAGATTGTCAGGTGTGCCTCCTTGGTGATGATGAGCTCACCAGAGGCAGGAGTTTGCATCTCCAGGTTCGTTGTTTTTCTTTCAAATACATACATTATAAGCACTAACAAGCACATCTAGTTACCGATTATATGTGACTGATCTCTAGTGCTTGTGTGGCACAGATGTTGTATGAATTTGATATAATGAGCACATCTCTGCCAGACATAACGAATCCAAAGATGAAGCCTAAGTATGTTTCAAGATCACCGTCTTTGTCCTTTGCCGTGCCTTGGTGTCCGACGCATAACAAGCTCAGAGGACTTGATGTAACTTTCAGGTATACGACATCAGGTGATGATTGGTCATGGTTCTGTAAAATCAATACGAGCAATGGTGTGGATTTGATGTACAACCCCAAAGTCTTTGGTAAACCTGAATTTGGTAAAGTTGGTAGATGGTTAAGCTATTGGCCAATTGGAAGCACATTGAACACCGGAGATATAGTTAATGTCTCTATTGTTGTGAGAGGTGAATTAGAAGTACATGAATGTGGTGTGAGCCTTGTTTACACTCATAGTAAATACGATGATAGAAACTTGATAGATAGCACGGGATGGATAGATGTTGTTGGAGGAGATTTGTCTAGATTTCAACTAAGCACAGGAGCATACTATCTTTGTCGCCGTGATTTATTTGAGTCAATGGAAGTTGGCAGAGAGTGTCCGGATTGGTTCAGAATTCTTGTTGGTGATACCATTGACCATACAGGTATGTTCCTCTTGTGGAACTAATTCTGGGTATTTGTAGTTAGGTTTATACTGCAAATAGAGAAATTTCATGTTATAAGACATTGTCGTTACAGAGGTACGTGGATGGAGAAAGACAGGTCGACCTAAGCAGATGAATACACCACCCACAGAGTTGAAAACTGTTAGATGCATCGTCCATGGTCCTGAATTGGTAAATTTGCTCTCTAGAATTTTATTATAAGAATTTTTACCATTCTCCACTTTTACAAACGCAAGGAGGGTTACCAAAAATACGTCTATAATTCAAATACAAGGAATAATAATGCTTCTCAATCGCTGATCTGGTTATGGTGTTTATGAAAAACAAATAGGAGGAAATTTACAAGATCCCAGAAATGTCAAAATCATCTTCTGTAGATAAACCTTTGGAGTCCACGTCAAGCATGGTTGGGGAGACGATGAAATCTACCACATCATCTACGTCTACAGATACAACTATGCAGGCAGGGTCTAAGCCCACAATGGAAAAACTTGAAGAAGAGAATCTAATTG